>JAJLRB010002477.1:0-17241 GCA_020976825.1 Odocoileus hemionus | reverse complement strand
TAATAAAAACAATAAATTTGTGAGCAGAAATAAGACAAAGGAAAGCCTGTGTAGGCAAATACATGGGAAACTGATGGAAGATAAGGATTATTTTAGTAAGATGTATAATGGAGAGTCCTCATGGTGCCATCTCGGAGCTGATAAGAGCATAGAGTTGTCTCCTGCAATTAAAGGCTAAGAAGTTGTCCCTCCGGGGTCCTCATCTTCCTAGCACGGAGAGGTAGACACCTTTGCAAATAGAAATTTATATTCTGCTTTTAAGCAAATAGAGGGTGAGGGCATGCATCTTGCTAAGTTGCCTCAGTTGTGTGTTGTGTTTTACTCTTTGCGACCCTATGAACCATACCCTTGCCAGGCCCCTCTGTCCATGGAATTTTCCAGGCAAGAATACTGGAGAGGGTTGCTATATTTCTACCTCCAGGGGGTCTTCCTGACCCAGGGATCGAACCGTATCTGCTATGGCTACAGCATTGCAGGTGTTTTCTGCACCTCTGAGCGCTAGGGAAGCCTGGACGTCTGTGTGGACAGAAGAGATTTTTTTGTGTGTCTTTGCTGTCTTCCTCTAATTTGTCTTGAGCTCAAAGAATCATCTCTATATGCAAGATGTGGCGCTATTTTGATCACCCTACTGTGTTAGGAAGTGCTGCCTATACTTACCTGACGTACAGGTTTGTGAAAGTGATGGCACATAGGGAATGCTGGGCGTAGCTGTAGTGCTACTGTGGGGATATCAAAGCATATCAGTTCCTATGCTTCATCATTCCCCAGGAAACACTGTCTGGGCTGCAGTGCCTCGCTGACTTTGTTCAGCCTTCAGTCCAGACCTTAAGTTTTATCATCTTCGTGCCCAGGGCCAGGCTGAGCTTTTTACAGAGAAGACACGTTTAAGCTGAACTGAGGATTTGTTATAGTTTCGCAATGTTGCACAAGTTTCCTTAGTTGAAGAATCTATAAGGATGCAGGTGGAAAGCGAGGGATGCTAATCAAAAACTGTCCTTGTCTCTCCAGTTCCATAGCCCCTATGTTACCCGGAAACACCGTGCCTGACTCTTTTTAGATGAATGCTCTATGAGGCTGCTGCTGACTTTGGTTTACATCATTCGTGATCCCCTGCCCACAGTTTTCCTTTATAGGACTTTTTGCTGTTCTCTTTGAGGTCAGAGAGACACATCTAATAAAAAGGACACAGGCATCCAAATAACCCCAGGTCCCCAAAGCCGTGAACCAAAGGACAGAGCTCTTTGAATATTATCCGGCTGCAGGAGTGGGACATCCAAAGAATTAACATCCCCCTGAAGCTGACTCCTTAACTAAGCAAAGATATCATGGAATAAATGTTAATGCATCACTATACGTCAGGTACTTACCATGTTTGTAACACTTAAACCTTACATTAACTCATTTTATAGATGAATAAATTGGTGATCAGAGAGGTTTTAGTTAGATGGGTAGGAGGATGGATAGACGGTTGGATGGGTAGTACAGGTAAATGGATGGGTGGGTGGGTGGCTGGATGGAGAGGCTTTTTGCCAGAGCAAGAGAAAGTGCTTGCATCTCCCCCAGAAAGTCAGAGCTGCCAAGTCACATGTGGTTTCATATCAAAGCTTATCACAGGAAAAGGCTATAAGTGTCACTAGACCAGTAGAAGATAAGGCCATGTGATGGCAAAGCTGTTGCCTGAACCTAAGGTTACAGGGAGGCTCTTTCAATTTTTAGTTGCACTTTTGGAGTCAGAAAAATCTGAGTTTGGGCTCTACGATGTCCATCGTGTGTGACCCCTGACAAGTCAGTGAACACTGCTATGCTCAGTTTTCTCATTTGTAAAATGGAGAGTCACCCATCCTAACAGTGCTGTGAGGTTTAAATTATATTCCTCGAATATAAATATTTGTTAAATGTTTTAAACAGGGACTTCCCTGGTGGTCCAGAGGCTAAGACTGCAAGTTCCCAATGCAGGGGGCCCCGTTTCAATCCCTGACAAGGAACTAGACCCCGTTTTAAGCAGCTAAGGACAGGCACAGTCCACATAAATAAATCAATAAAAATTAATCAAAATATCTTAAACAAATATTTGTGTTAACTATAAGTGAGCTTTCTCCCCTCGGTTGTGGAGGCAATGTGAGAACCACTGCAGGGGATGAGCTAAAAGTGGGTAAAAAGCTCCCCTGAGGGATCCCAGACAGACCCTGCTCCATAGCAGGCCTAGCTATGTTCCTCTGGGACTGAGAAAGGAATCGTTTCTGTCCAGGGAGCCAAAGAGGAAATGAGCTTCCCCCTGTTAGGAGGAACTTGAAGGTGATTCCAACTCTGAGAGCCTCTAAAGCTATGGCTTCATTTCAGTGGCACCTGAGGAAACCCAGGTCCGACCTCAGGGCTCTGTTTCTTTTTCCACTGAGAGAACAAGTAGAGGAAGTGGAGGTGGGATGGAAAGGATGGGGTTGGAGACCTAAAGCAGCAGGAAGTTCATTGTCTTTTCCTGACTTACTAAAGATGCATATAAGAAGGGAAAATGCTTCCTTTGATAGTAGCAGGGATGGAGAGTGTGTGTGTGGGGGGGCGGGGTTTGCGGTGTGTGGGATGGGTGTGCAGACGAGGGAAATCTGTGGGGGAGTGGGTGTGGCTGTGACTGAGAGGCTGTGTGGGTGCTTGTGGGGTGTGGATGTGTGGGCGGGTGGGGGGAAGAAGGTTGAGTGCAGGGGGGTGTGCGGAGACGGGGTGATAGGGGGGTTGGGCTAGGGTGTGGGGAGGGCAGTGGCCATGGGTCCGTCGTGCAGATGCGGGTAGGTTTACAGGGATGGGGAGGGGAGAGTGTGGGGAGGGGACTTACCACTCCAATGTCGGGCCACTGGAGTTTGTAGTTGTGGGTGGATTTATGGGGATGGAGGTGGTTTTGGGTGTGGCCTGGGCCCGCCACACTGAAGGAATGAGCCTCAGCAAATACATAAAAATCATAGAGGTTTACCACAGTTAATAAGATCTTCTTCACTGGAGCCTTGTAAATAAGTTTATTTTCCAAGCATTCATCACTTATTTCCAATTATCAACACTGATGTACCATAAAGAAAAAATATATTGAAATCCACGAGGAACTTACACTCTTGTTGGAGAGGGTAAGAGGCAAACGAGTTCCGCCACGAGGGACAGTGAACACAGCGCTGCATGCATTGCAAGATGCTGTTCTGCACACTCTGTGTGCATTATCTGATGGCCTGCTCACAGTGCCCTGACATGATATGTCCTTTGGTGAACCTTCTAGTCTCACAGATAAGGAAAACCAGGGGTTGTACTAACCAGTCCAAGGTCACACAGCTGGTGAGTGTGGCTAGGATTCCCATGCATTCAGTTTGGCTCCTGAGCAAAAAAGTTGCTTAAGTGTATACATCAAATCTTTACCATCTGCTCCCAGCTGACCTACAGGGCTAGGCTATGTCCCTTGTTAAGGACTGGCTTCCAGAGAGATAGAAATCTCCCTTAAGACAATTGGGCTACTCTAGCATCTGTGAATGCTTAACTCATTGCCCGAGGTCCACTGTTGTCTGGGCCTGATCTCTTCCCACTTCCTCTCCCTACAGCTTTATCATTTTCTATGTATCACCTCAAGCCTAGGCAGACAGAGGTGTATAGAGAGGAGACCAGTGTAAACTTGAGAGCCAATCTGCCCACTGCCTACCAGCTTCCCCATGAGTTCTGGTGCAGAGTACTTGTCCTGTTGTATTTTTCACCCCAAAGTCCTCTGTCCTGTTGATCCTGGGAGGCAGCGCCCATGACAGCCACCTGTCAAGTGGATTCTAAGCCAGGTCAGACCCTGTCCCAAGTCTACTAGCCTGAGAGACCAGGACTTCCTGGGAAATAACTCAAACCCCAGGTGACCAAATGGAGAGGCTGATGCAGAGAAAGACCTGCTATCACTCCTCAGCTTTGCCCCAGGCTGTCAGCCTCCCTTTTCCCCCAACACCGTTGTGGCCTGGGTCCTGAGCAAAGTGGGACAGAGAGGACAGATTAGAAGAGCAGATGCAATCAAGGGTCCCCAGTCCTATCAGAGGTCAGAGCATGGTGACGCCCTAAGTAACAGGTGACCATAATTAAGATGAAGAACGCCCCCTGTGGTTGTTCCTCAAATCACCGCAAGGCTTAGGTGTGCTAAGTGATCAGCAGAGGCAGCCAGGCAGGGAGTGACAGCTGCAAAAACGCCAGTGCCAGAGGTGGCAGGGCCAGGGTGTGTGTGGGGAGAGGACAGAAGGCAGAGGCTGCCATCTGAGAGCTCTTAAAAGGCAGAGAGACATTTTGGTGTGGGAGAAGTTTTGAAAGAGAAAAGGGGGAGGGACACTAGAGCGAGAGTCTGTTTTACTCTACGTCATCATTTCTAGCAGTTAAAGCCCTTATTTATAAATGGATGTGAGAGTTGGACTATAAAGAAAGCTGAGACACCGAAGAATTGATGCTTTTGAACTGTGGTGCTGGAGAAGACTCTTGAGAGTCCCTTTGGACTGCAAGGAGGTCCAACCAATCCATCTTAAAGGAAATCAGTCCTGAATATTCATTGGAAGGACTGATGCTGAAGCTGAAAGTCCAATACTTTGGCCACCTGAATGTGAAGAAAACTGACTCATTTGAAAAGACCCTGATGCTGGGAAGGATTGAAGGTGGGAGGAGAAGGGGACGACAGAGGATGAGATTGACTGGATGGCATCACCGGACTCAATGGACATGTGTTTGAATAAACTCCCAGGAGTTAGTTGGTGATGGACAGAGAGGCCTGGTGTGGCTTCTGTCCATGGGTTCGCAAAGAGTCGGACAAGACTGGGCAACTGAACTGAACTTAACTGAACTGATAAATGGCTCCGGAAGCCTACGTTCCGGCCTCAGGGCCCATGGAGGTTTTAGCAGCAGAGAACAAATGTTAGCCATTGTGTCTTCTAAAAAGGACAATTCAACAAGTGGCCCCAGCTGAAAGAGCCGAGGGACATTCCTCGGATCTGTTTGTCCCACTCCTGGTGTCCAGTACAGACGGGGAAGTCAAGGATTCTGAGCCCACTCAGGCTGACTGTTTGCCATCTATGACCTGCGCCCCTGCCATAAAGGGAGCCGGCCAATCAGATTCCCACCTCAGGAATCTGAACCAAGAATGCTGAGGCGTTCAGGCCTAGTTAACAGTGGGCTGGAGAACAGGAACACACTGGAAGGTTCTACTACGGTAGAGTCTGAGCTGCCATGTGAGAGAGACCAGGAGGAGACCCGGGCAGGAGAAGGTATGCAGTGAGAAGTGAGACTCTGGAGAGGGACGACGAGAAAGGCAGTGACAGGTGGAAACCACAGAGAAGTCCCTGGAGCCCTTTAGTCTCAGCTCCAGCCCTGACTCCACCATGCTCCCTTTCTCCTGAGAGGCTCTTTTTTCGCCTTGAAATCCAGGAAGCCAGAGTGTCCGATGGACGAGGGGGTGACCTCCCTGCAGGATGGTGGGGGCTCTGGGTTGAAGGAGACCCGATTTTCTGTCCCCACAGTGCTTTGCGGAGAGTACATCCAGGGCACTGAAGGATGGCGTGAGCAAGGCACAGGGTGGCCGTGATGACAGCTGCCTCCTGCCACATCTGAGCTGAAGCAAAAGGAAGGTGGACTTTGAAAGCTTCCACACAAACTAAAGTGTACCTCAGAGTGCATGCATGCGTTGCTTAGCCCTGTATCTTCTTTTTTGCGACTTCATCAGACTGCAGCCTGCCAGTCTTCTCTGTTCATGGAATTTTCCGGTCAAGAATACTAGAGCAGTGTAGCCATTTCCTACTCCAGGGATAGTCCTGACCCAGGATTGAACTCATGTCTCTTGTGTCTTCTGCATTGACAGGCGGAATCTTTACAACTGGCCAACCTGGCATGACCACAATTGTGCCTCAGGAAGGCAGGCAGATGGCAGAGAGGTTGCTTCCCCAGGTTTGGCAGCTAGACTGCCTTAATTCCCAGCTTCTCTAAACTGTGAGAATGTGGGGAGACGGGGTTGGGGGGGGGTAGAATGTACTCTTCTAAGACTCAGGTTTCCACATCTGTTAAAAATGGCATAGAACAGAACCTGCTCCTTCAGGGTGTTGGTAGTCTCACAGGGGGGTTGTCCAGAAAGAACACACTTGGTCTCAGGTGTAACTATATCCTTTAGCTGCTGTAATTATTGTGCATAAACTCCTTCATGTAGGGCCAAGACCTGGATTAGAAGTCAAGGAGTCTCTTTCCTTGTAGGCAAATTTTCTAATTTCTAATGATCAGCAGGGGCTTGTCTGGTGACAAGAGACAACCCTTTCTTGTCACTCACAGGGCCTACTGTGGGGGAAGAGCTTTCAGAGTCACTCTGGCCGCAGGCAGGCCTTACTTAGTTAGCCAGGCTTATTAATAGGAAGTGTGTCCATTTCTGTCTAAAATAGGTATATAGAAAGTTTTTAAAATGAGCTTCCTGGTGTGTGGTCAGATTGCGTTTTATGTGTCTTCCTCTCGGAGAGAGTTCGAGAACTCTCACTTTTTTCTGGTTTATTTATAGCAGAACAGTAATAACAGGAAGATACCATTGCTATGTGTGACTTCCTGAGTCAGAGATGCCCAGGCTGTCTGAGGGATTCACAGCCAGACGCGGCCCCCACCACCACCCACACCCTTTACAGAGTTCTAGGAAAACAGTCATTGATGCCAGGCTTGGGGGTCTTCCTGGCTCCAATGGGAGAGGCCTGCCTGAGGGTGCTAGGGACACTGGACTTCGGAGGGCAAAGAACCTTGATCTAGGACATGGCCCTCACTGTCTACCTAAACTCAGGCGCTTTGCCTCTGTTCTAAAGTACTTTAAGGTAGTCTCTGCCTAGAACAAGGGCCTTATAGTCTCTTCTCCTGACCTCAAATTCCATGCCCTTCACTCCCACCATTTCTTGCCCTAATATTTCATGACTCAATCTACTCTCAAACCCTATTTAGACATTGCCCCACCCTCAGGAACCCTCCATCCACTGTGAAACACATGCTTCCTCTAATACCCTGATCCTTCAGAAGGCTTCTCATCACCTTTCTTGTTTTTAACAGAAGTCTTCATTTCTATGTAGGCCTTTGGGACAAAGCTCACCTTCTCAGGCCCCATACCGTATGCCTCTGAGGCAGACATGGTGGTTGCATCGTCCTGGCTCTCCGTTGTCACATCCGTACACCCCTGCTTGTCAGTTTCGTATCTTTCTTTAGAGCTCATGCCAATCAACCATATCATTATCCTTCCCAACCCTGAGAACTGTCCACTGCTTGCTCACTGAATCATTCGTGGGCGTGACTCTCAGTAATCCTTCTCCTGTTCAGGTCCTCCATCATCCTAAGAGACTTCAGTGCCCAGGCAGACAACTGATGGGACTGTTATTTCTTAGAATCTCTTTAATACCAAGGGCACTTCACCTCCACTCTGCTTCAGCCATCATTCCCAGACCCCATCTTGGATCTTGTCAAGACCCAGGGCTGAGTCATTCAGACTCGAATAACTCTCCTTATGGTTGCATTCTCCAATCTTTTGAGTGATTTCATGATTATCATACCCATGATACCTGTACTCTGACCTCCAAGAAATGCTGACCCTTTCTGAGTCTTCCATTTCCTTCATGTCAATTTTTTTTGTCCCCTGGGCTGAAAGTCCAGACCTGATAGAGGATCCTGTGAACTGCCCACACTACTAGTACCACCATTTTTCCTTGCATGCTTCTATCCTGCTATGCTTTCCTGCCCCAACAAATTCCAGTTATTTTCTTCCAATCTCCGTTTCAGAGACCATTTAAGTCCAGCTCTTCAAGTGTGCCCTAGACCTCCCCTGCCATGTCCTCTGTTATAACCCCTCTTCTCTGCTTTGGGATCTTACATTTATCCTCTGAATATATTCCTCTGTCCAGTCTACTCCAGCTGATAAGCACTCTCCTAAGCCCTTTCTATCCACCAGTTTGAGCTCCCCTTACTATACTTATTCATGTGTCCCCCCCTTTTCCTCACCTCTTACACATCTCCCAACCCACTGCACTCTGGTGTCTGTCCTAACTACTCCATGGAAATGACTTTCTCTAAAAAAGTGATTGTTCTAGGTACTATTGTGTTGTTCTAGGTATTATTAGTATTGTGCAAAGTGGGTGTCTGATTCTTTGAGTACCCAATGGACTGTAGCTTGCCAGGCTCCTTGATCCATGGGATTTTGCAGGCAAGAATACTGGAGTGGTGTTGCCGTTTCCTTCTCCAGAGGAACTTCCCAATTCAGGAATCAAACATGGATCTCCTGCTTGGCAGATGGATTCTTTACCACTGAACCACCTGGAAAGCTCTCTAGGTACTGTCACTGTGTAATAAATTACAAATTACTTCCAAAGCTTAGTGGCATAAAACAGCCATTTTATTATGCTTTTGCATTCAAGAGGGTTAGGAAGTCAGAACTGATCCACACAGTTAGCTTGTCTCTGCTGCAATGTTGGTGACCAGTGACCTGTATATAACCTTTCTATGTGGTTTGGCTTCCTGGTGCAGCATGGCGGCCTTAGGGTAGTCTGTCTTCAAACAGGGACATTGCTCTAGAGGTTTCAGAGTAGATGGAAGTGGAAGAGGCAATTGCTTGTTTATGGGACTCCAGAAAATTGTGATTTTATAAGCTTCAGAAGTCCCATAGCATAAATTTCTGCCATAAATTGTGTAGTAGTATCAAAGTGGTCACAAGACCTCCTCAGAATTAAAGGAATGATAATAGTTTATCTGCTCCTCTAAATGGGTCAAAAGTAAAAGTGCATGTGAAATGGAAACTGTGGGGTTACCCAATAAGTTATAACTTGTTTGAAAGATACAATCTGTCAATTCCCCAAGGGGGTGTAATATCTTGATCTCTGGTCTTTTTTATTATTAATGGATCAATGACCTGTTTTGTGAAACCATCAACATCCATTGCCTCTGGTGTTACACACCTTCCCAAGTCATAGGACAGACCCTCATTCTGTGCACTTCCTCCTTTTCATGAGAATGTTCCCTAAGGGTCTATTTCAACCCAAAAGCTGATCTCATTCTTTGTTCTTGTCTCATGGCTTCAGTCCACCATCTATCATGCCATTAACTCACAAATCTATCCCACAACAGACCTCTAAGCCGTTAGGCTTATAAACATCAGTCTGTTAAAAATATACCTCTAATTTTGGACATGTTACCAAAGTTGAACCCACCATATTCCTCATGACTGTAAATGGGCTCCTCCTCTAGAGTCCTTCTTTAATTTTTTTCTCTTGAAGGAATATATTCAGTTATCCAAACTTTGACTACTTCCGTTTTTTCCCTAACCTCTCACATCGTAATTCTATTTACCCAAGGTCGCATACTCCTTTTTTATCCTCTTAAATTCGTTTCTACAAATTTTATTTATCACTTTACAAATGAAAACATTAAGAATAAGACAGGTTATTTCCCCAAGGTTAAGGCTATCTATCTATTTTATTCTTCCATGTGTTAATCAAAACATTTATTGAGTACAGCTAAAGTTATAGGAACTGGTAGAGATTGGCAGTAAGCAGTTAGATGACTATAATGTGTTATAAATGCTGTCGGATTCCTGGGAAGTGTTTGGTACAACAGGGACAACGAAATCCAGCCTAGAGTGGGAGAGGTGAAACGTGGGGCTGATTAGTCATCTATTGCTGTGTAACAAATCACACCAAACTTTAGCTGCTTCAAGGGTTTTCCTGATAGCTCAGTTGGTAAAGAATCCACCTGCAATGCACGAGAGCCCTGGTTTGCTCCGACTGGGGTAGGAAGATCCCCCATGGAAGAAGCGAAAGGCTATAACCTACTCCAGTATTCTGGCTTAGAGAATTCCATGGACTGTATAGTCAGTCCATGGCCGCGGTTGCAAAGAGTCAGAACACAACTGACCAACTTCCACTTTCACTCAGCTGCTTATTAAATACAGCAAACATGTATTAGCTACACCATTCTTACTGTGGGTCAAAATCTGGGTTGAGAGCTTAGCTGATTCAAGGAGTATCCCACAGGCTGCAGTCAAGATGTCATCTGGGACTGCAGTCATCTCAATGCTCAACTTGGGGAGGATTCATCTTGAATCCATACCCACCCTCACCAGGCTGTTGGCAGGCTCAGGTTCTCACACCGCCTTTTGTTGCCAACGGCACACGCCAGTTTCCTGCCATGTGGGTTACTCTTACAACAAGGCACTTTGATCCTTCCTTGAGCAAGGGTTCTGAGAGGAGAGTGAGAGTGAGGCAAGAAACTCGAAGGGAGCTGTGATGGAAGCCACAGTCTTCTTGTAACCTCATCTTATAAGTGACATCCCATCACTTTTGTCATATTTCACTTGTTAGGAGTGAATCACAAGGTTTGTTAGGGATTGCACAGGGCATGAAGACCAGGAGAAGAGAAGCTCACACGGGGACCATCTCAGAGGCTGTCTATCACAGGGTCAGGTGATACCTGACTACACTCAGGGTCAGCTTGACAAAGAGCTATGCAAGACAGTCCCAGGCAGAGAATGGTATAATGAAATAACGATGGAGGCAAGAGAGAGATCTTGGGGTTGGAGGAAACATTACATATTCAAGAAGGTTGTACTGAAGTGGAGGACGCTATCTATATGGAGATTAGAATTCAAATGCTAATGCTGTTGAGTTGTGTTTGAAGCTAATTCTGCCATCTAACCGACCATTGGTGCTTCTCCAACTTCTTATGACAAATTCCTTGCTTCAAAGTGCCTTATTGTCCACTCTGATTTAATCAAGTTTTAAATAATCAACATTGAACGTTTTAACATACAAAACAAACTGCATCTTTCATTTATGTTTAAAAGAGGATTAGACCTTTGTAATCTTCTTCACCACACAAACCTCAAAAATCACAGTCAGCAAACAACTTTTTCCAGTAGAACACATTTATAATATCCTATTACAAATGGACTGAAAAGCATTAAATGACTAGTATTTCCAGTTATCGGTGGTTAAAGATGACTTGACACTCTGGAATGTTTTTTATTTAATTTTTTAATAAAAATTTAAACAATTATAAATATAACACACTCAGAAAAATGTGCACAAAAGTACAATTCAATGAAATTTTTCACAAAGTAACACAGTCTTATAATACCCAGATTTGGAAAATGAATAAGGACAAATCACCCCTTTCTCAAATCTCCTTTGTGCTACCTCCTAATTGATTGCTCTCTTTCCCAACGATACCGCCAGTACACTGATTTATTTCATCAGAGCAATTTTCCTGCATTTGAAACTTTATTAAATGCGAAACCTAGTCTATACTTTTTCACAGCCCCCCTGGTGCTCATTTGTTCTGTCTGTGAAAACTCATATCCATGTTGTTTCAATGTAGCAAAGTTTGGTTCTCATCTCTCACTGCTGCATAATATTCCACTGCACATGACTAACGCTAGTTCCGCCCCCAGTTTGTTTAATCCATTCTGCACTGGTGGAATGCCTAAATTTAAACTGTTTCCAGTTTGGGTGATTATTAAGACCATGCATGATTATGCCCGCTATATTGTGTATTATGTACACATTTTTTATTGGGTCTATGCCATCGTGAGATGGACTGAACTTCAACTGGGCATTTAGATTCTGTGACAGTTTTCGAAAAAAAAATAAAAAAAATGTATTTATATATTTAACCTGCCCAACCAGCGTCTTAGTTGACCAGAATATCAGGATCTTTAAGGTGTGTCATGTAAACTCCTCGCGTTTTTGGCATTGTGATCTAGTTCCAAGACAAGACTTAGGCATATCTAGTCTCAAGACCAGCCGGATCAAAACAAAAAACCAATTGGACTGTGACATTGGGAGCTTGAGATACGTAATAGGCCCACGTTAGTCCAAGCCACTAGACCACCAGGGAAGTCCCCTTGATTAGTTTTCTGACCCTGCAGCCCCAATGCTTTTAGAGCAACTTCACTATACCATCCTTGAGCAATGCTTTATGTGTTTATTTATTTTTATTTAGCATTAGAAATTCCATATTGCTCATAATATCCTGGCGCCACATGCTTTATTCATTTATTATTAACATTTTTAATAAAAGTTAGTCTGAAGATGTGTCTGCAGAGATGAAATGAAGAGCTATGCATGTGTGAGACCGTCATGGAGGTCCTTACATGTTCTCTTAATAATTAGTCTGGGGGGAGTGAGCCATTCTTTTTCATAATGGGCTGAACCTTTGAATATCTCTTTTTCTTGAAGTGTTAGTTTAATTAAACTTTTGACTCATTTTACTCTACTGGATTTTTTTTTTCTTATGCTTATGTAGACATATCTTTTCTATATATGTATACTAAATACATTGCGGGATGTCATTAGCATCAGTACTACAAACTGGTGCTTAAACAACAGAAAAAGTATTTGCTTTCTCACAGTTCTGGAGGAGCGTAAGCAGTCTGAGATCAAGGTGTTGGCAGAGTCTTGGTTCCCATGCTGAAAAATGCTAGGAGACAGGAAAAAAATACATATTTCACAATTTTCTCTCCAGTTTCTGGTGGTTTAAACTGGCAATCTTCAGTAATTCCTTGGCTTGTTAAGCTCTGGTTTTCATCTTCACATTGTGTCGTTCTCCCAGTGTACCATGTTCTCCATATCCAAATTTCTCCTTTTATAAGGACACCAGTCATTATGGATTAGTGACCCACCCCACTCTGATATGATTTCATCTTAAAACTAATTACATTTGCAATGACTTATTTCCTAAATAAAGTCACATTCTAAGGTAACTTGAGGTTAAGACTTCAAACATATGAATGTTGAGGGAAAAGAACACAATTCAACTGATAATGTTGTTGTTGTTGTTTTCTAATTTTTATTGGAGCATAGTTGCTTTACCACCCACTCCAGTATTCTTGCCCTAGAGAAAATCCTGTGGACCGAGGAGCCTGGTGGGCTGCCGAAAGTATCTTTGGGGTCTCACAGAGTCAGACTACACGACTGAAGGACCTGGTGGGCTGCCTACTTAGCACACAAGAGGCAAGACACGACTTGGATGAAGGAAATGGGCAACCCAACTCCAGTGTTCTTGCCCATGGAGAATCCCAGGGACAGAGGAACCTGGTTGGGCCGCGCCGTCTGTGGGCGGTCGCACAGAGTCGGACACGACTGTACCTCCCTCTGAACGCACGAACTTGGCAGCTAGCAGCAGCAGTTGCTTACAACATGTTTTGCAGTTTGTGCCAAGCTTTCTACTGAAGGAGCAAAGTGAATCAGCTTATATGTAGTCTCCCTCTTTTTTGGAATTTCCTCTCCCACTTAGGTCATCACAGAGCCCAAAGTAAGGGTTACCACTGAACTGTTATAGCTAGGTTATCTCATTAGTTATCTAGTTCATACAATAGTATCAAATAGTGTATATATGATGTCTATCCCAATCTCCCAATTCATCCCAACCCCCTCTACTTTTCCCCCTTGGTGTCCATACAATTTGTTCTCTATGTCTGTCTGTCCCTATTTCTGCTTTGCAAATAAGAGAATCACCTATTGCCATTTTTTAACAATAGATTCTACCTATGTGCATTAATGTATGATATAGCTTGTTTTTCTTCTTTCTGACTTCCTCTACTTCACTCTGTATGAACGCAGTGTCTATGTCCATCCCAGCTGATAACATTTCTGAACATTATTTCTCATCATCTGTGGCTTGCCTGTTACAATTCTTAATGGTATTGCAGTAGATTAAAGAATTGATTATAAATTCTTTTTTTTCATTTACTCCCATTGAGAACTGGTGTTTACAATACTCCCTTACCTCTGAATCTAGGCTTGCCCTGTCCAGACCTGCTTAATCTGATAAGACATGTTGCCAGCAATGCTGCAACCTAGTTCTGACGTCCTAGCCCTTTTGAGAAGGTTGGGCAGTTGTCTACTTCTTCTCTCTTGGAAGACTTTTTTTCACTCTTGAGACTCCAGTAACTGAGAAGTCATGAGTCATGTGCCGAGAGGCCATGTGAGGTATTCCAAAGTCAATCACCTTTCTAGCGAAGCTCCCAATCAGTAACCAACATGGAACTGACCAGTCATGTAAGAGAGCCATCTTGGATGTTCTAGCATCAGATGACCTTTAAAGACACCTCAGCCCTCAAACCAGCAATCACATGGCAGCAGCAGATTTGCCCATCTGAACCCCACTCAACCCATTCCCTAAGAGGGAACAAAGTGGTTTCCTTATGTATTTGTGTCAATAAGCTCTGATGAGTAAGAAGTTCTTTAAATTTAATGTATTCGAAGTTTATCAATACTTATTTTACTTAAGGGTTATGTGCTTTGTTTAAGAATATTGGCCTCCTTCTAGGAGTCTTTGTCTCCATATGTTATATTCTAAAGCTTATTGTGTTATCCTTCACATTTTAATCTACATTATCTAAATGATTTTTTTATGACTCCTGCTATAATGTAGTAGGGACATGTGCCTTTTTGGATTTAATAATAATGATAAACTTTTATGAATTTATAATTATTAATAAGTGTCGTGGTAGAAAATCCCAACATACTAGTAACTTAACATCACAAGTAAAGTAAAAGAAAATCTGAAAATCCCCATAATTATTTTGATTGTTCAAAACCTATCTGCTATCCTATCTCTCCCCAATGGGTCTCAAGACAATGGAGATTTAGTTACTTAATCACTCATAAAATATATTTATTGAGAGATTTACATTTATATGTGCCATATTCTGAACTAGATGATGAAATACATCAAAGGAGATATAGACCTCTCTTCATGTAATTACAGTCTTGTGGGAGAAATGGGCAATAACACATATTTAAACTGTGCTGACTGTTATGAGAAAAGTAAAGATGATATTGGAGACCAGGAACTCTTAACTTAATCTAGCGTGGACGTTGGGGTCCATCGGAGAGATTCCCTATAAAAGTGATGTTTAAGCTGAGACTCATGGTATGAGTATTAACTTATCCAGACAAAGAATTTGGAGGAAGGAAAATTCCAGGCAGAAGAAAACACAATACACACAGAAAACTCTGGGCAAGGAAGAACCTGGGGTGTTTGAGATATTAAAAGCAGTCTCATGTGGCTAGAGGAGAGAGGATGAGTGTGACACAAGATGAGCATGGAGAGGCAGGAAGGGGCTAGACTTGCAAGCCTTCTTAAAGGAATCTAGATTTTTACCCCAAGAGCCATGGGATGCCATTGAGGGATTTAAGTGGGAGAGTAGCATGTTCAGAGTTGTGTTCTTTTGAAGATCACTAAGGCTGCCTTGTAATACAAGGTAGATGTTAGGCTGTACCTCTCAAACCTGCAAAACCTTGTAATAGCCCAGCTTCAAGGTCAAAAAAAGAAACCTAGAGACAACGACAGAGACATTAATGATACACTGGATAGCATGTGTTCCTGTGGGTTGTTGTGTCTGACTCTTTTGACCCCATGGACAGAAGACTGCCAGGCTCCTCTGTCCATGGGATTTTTTCAGGCAAGGACACTGGAGCAAATTGCCATTTCCTACTCCAGGGGATCTTCCTGACCCAGTGATCAAACCTGCATCTCCTGCATTGGCAGGCAAATTCTTTCCCACTGAGCCACCAGGGTGCTGTATTAGAGGAAAATTGTACAAGTCCAAAGTGAAGTCCTGGTGTGGCGCCCCCACCATGTATAGCAGACACAGGCAGGACAAAACAGCTGTCTTCTGGTTTGGGGTCGGGAAAAAAAAAAAAACCTACCAGTTACGGGAAGCTCATCAGTTGCCAGGGACACCAGCAACTGGCGCCGTAGGGTAAAGCACCTCAGGTCCATTACATTTAAGCCCTATGATTAAACAGGATTGAATGGTCATGTGAGTAGAGTGTAGGTGAAGCAGGGGACCCTGGACAGCAGGGGCTGTACAAAGTAGCAGGACCAACAGCCTTCTTGGGTGGCCTGACCACACAGTTAGAACATGAGTGGGGTCTGATGTATGCCACTGTGGTCTAAGGATGGAGAAATCCCATTATTGGGGCATCAGGAAGCCCTTTATGGAGATGTGCAGTTGCACTACTCCTCTGCTGAATTATTCAGACAACTAGGGAAGACAGTGTGTGTGTATGTGTCGGTAGGCAGATAATAAAGAGTCCCAGTATAATTGGAGAAGTGGCCCTCACTCAGTTACAAGCTAGATAAGTGTGAGACATGTTTGGAAAATGGTTAACTGTCCAGTTTGACTATAGGATAATGGAGGATACACCTGAGAGGGATAGCTAGCAAATATTAAGGTTGGAGGGCACACACACGGATATATATGGTGGTATAAACCATTCCTCATAAAATGTGTGGATTCTAGTGTGTTTGCAAATTCACTTACTTGCTAACATTTATTTGTAACCCCAAATCAATGCTTGCAGCACATTTTGCAGTTATGTGCAAAATTTTTACCACAAAATTTTGAGTCACGTTCCCATACAGAGGTTGCAAGTTGACCCTCTGCTTTCATATTTTAGTTCTCATGCTAATAAGCAAGCATCCTATTTGTGATCTATTTGGTGGTACTTTTGGGCATTTTCACACCATTTGCAGGTGATTTTTCAATGTTTAAGATAGAACCACAGCAGAGTGCTCATAAGTTACGCTACCTGTATTCCTTAGCTATAAGAAGACTGTTTCTTAGAGAAGATATGTGTGTTTATGGCTAAACCTTTGTCTTCAGGTGTGAGTTATAGCACTGCTGGCCATTAGTTTAATGTTTAAATGAATCAGTGATACATATTCAAAATCTTATAATGTGTGTGTGTAATATATATTATAATTATTTTATTTAATTTTTTTCATTTATTTTTTATTAGTTGGAGAGGCTAATTACTTCACAACATTGGCAAGTGGGTTTTGTCATACATTGACATGAATCATGCCATGGACAGTTACATATGTATATCCCCATCCCCGAAATCCCGCCTTCTCCCAAAAACACCCCCTCACAACCTCAACTCTTCTACCTGATATCCCTTGTGTGGTAAACTTCTCTTATTTGTTGCAAACCCAGTGCGTGCCCGAGCACGGTTGTAATCATGCATCACAACCCTGGGACATTGGGTGGATAATGTTTCACTACTATAGATCAATATACAGTTTTCGAATGCCTGTTCTCCACTTACTCCTCGAAAAAAACTCAAACCCTCGCAACCTTCCTCATCTCCCCACAGAGTCCCCAAAAGTCTCGTTCCTTCTAACATCATGCTGCTCTACTTTTTTTCTGTTTATGCATTATTAGGGTATATCATTGCCATCTTTCTAAATTCC
>JAJLRB010002476.1:0-17812 GCA_020976825.1 Odocoileus hemionus | reverse complement strand
CCCCAGTGAGGCCCGTTTCCCCCTGCTTGGGTCAGAGCATTTTTTTTTCCACATCAAACACGAAAGGATTTGACCCCCGGGAGGAAACCCAGAGGCCCCCAAAAACATGTCAAAGTCAGAGGGCCCTGATGTCACCGCACAACACGAAAGGGCTTCTGTCTGCAAAATAAACTCGGATGAGTCCAGTTTCCCCCTGCATGGCTCCAGAGCCACCCCAAAATTCCCCCATAAAACACGAGAAGTGGCTTGACCCCCTTTAAACAAAAACAGAAACCCCGGAGAACACTGCCCAAATTCCAGACGAACACCAAGTTCAGCAGAGCACAATTTAAGACAAACTGCTTTGTCCCCTTCCCCTTTCTTGAGATATGGAATATATGTCTGCTGACCGTTGTGACTAATATTACTCCTTGTTCCCTTGGTAACGTTGCCGTTTGTTTGGTTTTGCTGACACTCTCATCATATCCCGAAAGAAGTCTCTTGTACTGCAGCCTGTTATACTCCATAGAAAAACTCTTTCAAGCATTTGCTCCATTAGAGATTAGGTACCCTGGTCTTTCTTTTTTTTCTCTCTATGTTCATTTTCTCTCTCTCTCTATCTTTTTCTAGCTGGACTCGCTGGAGCATGGGAGACCCGTCGTGCTCACGTCCTACCCGGGCTTTCTTGGACCCCCTTCAAGAGGGCGGCTGGTCCCTTGTTGGAGTGATGCAAGCCCTGTGTCATAGGACCAAATATTAGTCCTACTCTGTAAACCAAGGGTTATTAGCTCCTTATCTCTTTTACTTTCTGATGCACTACTCCGTACCACAAGAATCAGTTCTTAAGGACCGCCAGCAAATGCGGCCAAAAAAACAGGAAACTTTTATACGTGTTATATCAGGTGGGTGACTCATGGACATTTGGGGTTGTAAATACTAAGGATGGGTTAAAAGGGGCCTCCCCCCAAATTTATTTTCTACTTTATTCACCCTTCTTTACATTTCAGGGATTTTGGGTTTCTCCCAATGAATGAGCCTTTCCCTTCAACAGTAGTTGAACAAAATCCTTTTTTTCCGATAAATGAAGTTTTGACTTAAAAATTTGGATTGTCAAAGAAAATGTTAAATGAGCACCCCAAAGGAGGAAAAACCCCTTTAATGGATATCTACCCCCTATAGCTTTATTAAAGCTGAAAATTCTGCCATTTCAAGGTATTTCAAACCCCCCAATTTAAAACAACAGACAAAAACTTTTTAAACATAAAAATTTAAAATGTTTAAAATTTTAAAAAAAAAGGTTAAATAAAAACAAACAAAATACTTAAAGTTTTCTTGTACCCTCCCCTGGCTGCTCCAAATGCTTCTCCTCTGAAAATCGCAACCCCAAAAGTCTCTTTGTTGGCCCTAATGAAATTTTCTTAAATTTTTAAGTAGATAAGCTGTTTTTCCCTTACTGTAATCGGGACGAACCAAAAAAAAAAAAAAAAAAATAGAAATTTACTTGCATGAAAATCATCAAAAATTTCAAAGATTTATGTGAAATTTTCAGAAAGGATTATTATTGTTATAAAGCTTGCACAACTAGGATAAAAACGAAAAAAGATGCAAATACTGCTGAAACAATGCTAAAACCCTTTTTAAAAAGAGAAATGAAGGATGCTTTACATGTGGAATA
Organism: Odocoileus hemionus; assembly: GCA_020976825.1. Lineage (NCBI taxonomy): Eukaryota > Metazoa > Chordata > Mammalia > Artiodactyla > Cervidae > Odocoileus > Odocoileus hemionus. Next base: position 16,158 of record JAJLRB010002476.1, on the reverse strand, counting down.
AAAACCTTTAAAAGGGGGACTGCCCAAGAAGGTAAAAAAACCCCCAAAATTTTTTCTGCCAAGGGGAATGCAGGGGCCCAAAAGACAAAAATTTTAAAATTTTCATATGGGAAAACCTTTTCCAAAAAACCCCAAGGAGGGGACGTCCCGGTTCCCTACAAAAAAAAAAAGGGGAAATTTTACTTTTCCTAAACCGTAAATCCAGCATGTGTCATTAATTATCAGCCTAAATGATTTTTCTTTCCCCTTAAGCAGTCCTTCTAGGTACCTATGGAGTTTTGGACCACAGCCCCACAACCTTCGGGCTTTTCCGGGGCCACTAATTTGGTTTTTTAAAAAAAAGGGGGGGAAAATTTTTTTAAAAAAAAAGGAAATTAAAATTAATGTCGCCAGTTTTAGGCAATTAAAAAGGGGGGAAAAATTCTAAATTTACTTCTTTTGCCTTACATTTATTATTCTCTACAAGTCCCGAGACATTTTTTGGTAATAAGTCAAAACAATTTGTAGGGAATCATTGTTATTTAAATTGTCCGACAAATATAAATATAAAATTTTAAAGGGAAAAAGATTTCTGGCCCCCCTCGCACTGGGTCAAATTTTTATTTCCAAAACTTTTTTGGGCCCCAAAAATCCTGCCTATACAAAAGGCCCTTTCCCAAATTGACGAATTTCTAAACCCAAAAGTATTTTTCTTAAATCTAAAAATTGATAGCCAAAATCCCAACCTGCAACAAAAGCCTTTGTGGAACACCCCTTAATCTAATAGAAGGGACTTTTATGAAAGGGCAAACTCAGATATACATTCCATTTTTCCTGGGGCCACTGCCCTTTTAAAAAAAAAAGTTTTTTAAAATAATGGAAAATTTAAGTATTTAAACAAAGAAAGGGCCCCTTACAAAAAAAAATTACAAGCAAATTAAAAAAAAAAACTTATAAACAGGGGTACATGAACAAGTGCTGGGGGCCCTGGCATGGGAAGACCCAATGGATCGGGGGAAGGGGGTGGGAGGGGGGATGGGGGGGAAATACATGTAAATCCTGGAAATTTCATTTAAATGTTAACAAAAATTACTTAAGTAATTTTTTTCCCCTAACTAATAAAAATTAAAAAAAAAAAATTTTAAGTGCCATCAACAGAGAAAAAAATGGAAACATATTGAAGAATCTTGCTTTTTTGGAACTTCTTTTTTGTTATACAAAAAAATTACAAATGGTGCCCCTTAAAGGAAGTTTAAAAATGTTATTCTTTTTAAACCTGGGGCTGTTTGAAACCCGAGACCCTTTTGTATTCCTCAAATTGGCCCTTTTATTACTGATTCAAAGTTTGTTTTTTAATTCCCTTTACCCCCTTTAGAGGGGGAAAAACTAACTTTATTCTCCCTTTCCTGATCATATGGGCCTCTTAAAAGTTTTCAGTACCTATGTTCCCAAAAAGTATGCTTAAAATTCCCTGTTGCTGCTGCAAGTCATTTAGGGGTTTTACTACAATGCGATCCATAAGTCAACCCCCAGGCCCCCCTTCCCCCTGGATTCTCAAAAAGGGTATGAAGGGGGTTTCCCATTCCCTCCCATAATACCCCTAAATTGTCAAAATTTTACCCAAGGGGTTTTACGCCCATGTAAAAAAATTTCCCCTATACATAATAATTAAAAATTACTATAGCTAAAAAAAAGGGAAAAAAGGTTTTTTTTGACATGAATGGCTGTGATATTTTTAGATCCCTGAAAACTGAAAAAAATTTAATCTCTATTGAAATTGAAAAATTGGTTTTGATCCCGTGTAAAAAAGGAAAATTTTTAAAAATTTTTTAATAAATATATTTTTTTAAAAATCTATTTCTGCCTTTTGAAAAAAAAAATAGTTAAAAAAAAATTTTAAGTTAACTCTTACCTTTCCCGGGGATAACCGCCACTCTATCTGGGATCCGCAATGAGAAAAATTTAGGGAGCTCAAAAAATAAATAAATCAAAAAAATAATTAAAAAATTTCTTTTGGGGGAAAACATGTTATTATTAAAAAATGCTATGTCTCAAGTTTGTTTTTTTTAATAGGTGGATTTAAAAGGGTTCTTTTTTGGTTCAGCTTTTACATAATGAAGGATGTTAATGTTGGTAAAATGTTTATTTAATTGTGAATTGATTTAAATTTAAAATTTATTTGTTAACTTGGGGACAGATTTTGAGTTTTTAACATTATATAATCTTTTTTTATCCCTTTGGCTTGGGAAAAGATACGGTTGTAAAAAAAAGGTTTTTTAATTTTTATTTTTAAATTTTAAAAAATATGAGAGGGAAAAATTTAATGGGTCTAAATAAAAATTTTTTTTTGAAAAAATTTATCGTTCTCTTATGGAATGGGTCTCGGGGGATTGAGTGACTTAGGTTGCTTGGGTTTGTGCTGAACTATGTGGTAGAAGTTTTTTAATGGCTGGGTTTTTTTCAAAATGAATTGGGAATTTTAAGCGTTAATTGCTGAAAATTGTTACTTTACAAGGGATTTTCTTAAAAGCGAAGAGATTGGGGATTTGTTAATAAATATAAATTAAATTTGTACTGGAATGGGTTTATAAATTTAAAAATTTGTTTTGATAAATATGTTCAATGATTTTAAAAATGTAACATACTGATATTTATGCTTGCTATAAAAAAAGAAAAATAGTAGAGGAACACCATTTTCACACACCAAATCAGAAAAGGCCCCGGGTTAGCCCCAAAGCTCATCGCGATGATGAAAGCTGATTCCCTATTTTTGACTAAAAGAGGAATGCAACTTTCCACAAGCACCGATAAAGGAGGCCTCTCTTAGCTATAGATATCGTGAGAGAGGGACCCTGAGGTTGGGTTCCTGCCTCAAGTGGAAATGGAACACCGAGATTGCTGTGACTCGAAATTATGGCCATATTTCCACTCCAGTGACTTGAATGCAGGCTAGTCTTTCACTCTCCATAGATGAAGAGATGTTGGAATCCCCTGTGGAGACTTTAAGAGAAAGCGCTAGTTCCGCGACTTTTACCTCTCGACAGGAGGCACTCATTATCCCCTTGAAGGTTTCGAGAGGAACTTGGACTTCATGCGTCCAAAGGGAAACAAGCCTGATACTTCTCATCAAAATGTTTATAGGAATCCGACCTATTCACAGTGGGAAACTGAAAAGGGACATACTAGGTCCAAGTCTCACTTAACGAGGCATCCAATTGCCCCTGCCAAGATCGAATTGAGAATCTCTAGGTGTCTCTCGCAACTAGAAAGAGTTCCAGACTTTCGCTGAACAAACTCGAATTTTGAAGGGCCATCCAATTCTAACCCGAGGAATATTACCCCAGGGTTCCCACCGCAACTCTGAGGAAAACGGTGATGACTTCCCTTCTAGCCGGCTGATGAGGTCCGAATTCCCCTGAATGGGGTGCATAGCAAGATCCCTTGATTCCACAACAAACACGAAAGGAGCTTCGGCTTCCATGGAGTGGCAGACTCCAGAGATAATCCAAGAAAGAACACTGGCACAAGTCTAGCGGGGCCCTGAATGTCACCGCACAACACGAAAGAGATCCGTGTACATGATAATCCAATACGAAGATGAGGCCCGATTGCTCAGCATTTGCTCAAGAGCAATCTGACATTACACATCAAACACGAGAATTGGCTTATGACTTCCTTTAAACAACAAACAGAGAATCCCACGAGAACACCGTCCAAAGTTCCAGAGGAAACACAGTTCAGCAGAGCGACTCTTTAAGACAAAACTGCCTTAGTCCCTTCCCCTTCTTGAGGGATATGGTTTTTCTCCTGACGTGTGACTGACTTATTAAATTCCTCCTGTAGACCGTTGGGAACCGTTTGAGTATGTATTGGTTTGCTAGAACTCTATTCTTTCCCTGAAAGAATGTTTCTTGTACTGCATCTGATAATACACATAGAAATTCATTTTAAAAGCACTTTGTTTCCATGCAGAGCTTAGGTACCCCGGGTCTATTTTTGTCTCTCTCTCTCGCATTTCCTCTCTCTCTCTATCTTTTTGGCATGATTCTTGGAGCGTGTGAGACCCTCCGTCTCACTTTTCTGCCCGCGCTTAGTAACGGACCCACCCAAGATGGTGCCTGGTACATTGGTGAGTGATGCAAGCCTCTGGTGGCAAGGTCAATATTGGTCCTCTTTGTGTAAAACGAGGGATATCACCTCCTTCTCTTGCTTTTAGTTTCTGATCGCTAACTCCATACCACAATCTGCCGGTCCCTTAAAGGACCTCAGTAAAATGTGGCCAAAGCAAAGGAAACACGGTATAACCTGCTAAAACATGGTGAGGAGATCACTTCATGGACATTATTGAGGTCTGTAAGTAACAAGGCTTGGGCCTTTAAAAAGCTGGCTGGTGCCCCTTAATTATTCTACTTTACTTCACCACTTCTTTTACATTTTCAGGGGACTTCTGGAGTTTCGTGCCAATGAAGCGCAGGCTTGCCTTCAAACAGTAGTTGATACATAATTACTTAGATTCCTCATAAAATGCAGTTTTTTGACTATTCAATATTGGATCCGGGTTAAATGATAAATGTAAATGAGTCCACCAAAGGAGGGAACAACTATCCAATGTGATCATCTAGCCCATATGTGCTCTTACTAAAGGCTGTACTTCTTCCATTAGAATGTATATTCTAGCCCTTCCAATTTTCATCACCAGACAAAACACTTATTATAAACATATCAATATTCTAATTGATTTAACTTTACAAAATGCATCAAATTCAAATCATTACAAAATATCCCCAACGTTATTCTTGGCCAGCCCTGCCCTGTCTGATCCAAAATGCTTATCCTGTCGCGAAAGAGTCCGGCAACACCAAAAGTCTCTTTGTTGAAACTTAATGGAAGTCATTAATTTTTTAAGCTAGACTAAAAGTGTATTTCCATACTGTATCGGAGACGAACAAATAAAAAAAAAAAAAAAGCTGGGAAAAAATTATTTGCTTTGAAAAATATATCAAAAATTTTAAAAAGAGTTAAAAGCGAAATTTTGGGCTATTATTATTGTTTATATAAAGGCTTGTACAATTGGATCAAAAGTAAAAATGCAAATTTGCTAAAACATGCTACAATTTTTTAAAAAGAGAAATAAAGGATGCTTTACATGTGGGATAAAAACCGTTTAAAAGAGGACTGCCCTAAAAAGGCTAAAAAAAAACCTAAAAATTTTGGTTTCTCCCCACAGAGGAATGACTGGGCCAAAGACAGAAAATTTAAATTTCATATTGAGGAAAAAAACTTTTCCCAAAAGAAACCCCCAAGGGGGGGGGAGTCCCAGGTTCCCTCAAAAAAAGGGGGGGAAAATTTTATCTTTTCCTCAAACCGTAACCCCAGCTTGCTGTCATTAATATTCAGCCCAAAAATATTTTTTCCTTTCCCCTTAAGCAGCCCCTTCTAGATACCTATGGAGTTTTTGGCCACAGCCCCACACCTTCAGGCTTTTCGGGCTACAAATTTTTGGTTTTTTAAGGAATTAGTTTTCGGGGGAAAAAAAATTAAAAAAAATTAAAATTTGATTAGCTGATTCTAGGCAATTCAAAAGGGGGGAAAAATTTGCTCAATTATTCTTTTGCCTTAATTTTTTTAAAACTTCTCTACTTTACCGGAGGAAATTTTTGGTAAACGTCAAAAACATTTGTAGGGACATCATTTTTATTTAAATATGCCCGACCAAAAATAAATATAAAATTATGGTAAAGATTTTCTGGACCCCCACACGGGGTTAACTTTTATTTCCAAACTTTTTGGGCCAAATCCGACTATAAAAAAGGTCTCTTCCAAATTGCACGAATTTCTCAACCAAAGTATAAGAAATTTACAAAATATTAAATCTACACTTTGTAGCCAAAAACCAACCTCAACCTAAGCTTATGTAGATGCCCCCCAAATTTAATAGGGGGGGATTTTTTATGCAATGGCATACCAGATATACATTCACATTTATTCTCCGGGCCATGCCTCCTTTTACAACAAACGTTATTAAAATAATGAGCAAAAATTATGGCTTTTAAGAGGAGCAGAATGGCCATTACAACGAAAAATATACAGCTAATAAGAACTTATAAAACAGGGTCATTGGAGACAGTGCTCGGGCCTCGGTGCATGGACGACCTAGATGGTAGGGTGGAGAGGGAGGTGGGCAGGGGGAACGGGTCGGGGGATACATGTAAGATCCATGGTTATACCTTTCAATGTATAAAAAATGTAACTGTATTGATGTAACTTAATTGTCTCCAAATAATAAAATAACTAAAAATAATATTAAGTGCACATCACAGAGGGAAAAACAATGGGAAACAATATTGAAAGAATCTTGCTCTTTTTTGGAAACTCTCTATTTTGTTTATAAAAGGAAATATTACAAATGGTGGTCCTTAAGAGGAGTTTAGAGACGTTAAATTCTTTATTGAAACTTGGAGGTTGCATTGTAACTATGATTATCCCTATTGCTATTTTTCCTCCAAATATCTGGCACCATTGGCTTATATTACCTGATTCACCAAGATTTTGCTGATTTTTTAATTGCCATTTACACCCGTTTAGACGGGAGAGACTAACTTTATCTCTCGCTTCCCTTTATCCTGATCATATGGGCCCTCTTAAAACGATTTCAGTTACACTAATCTTACCTCAAATTATGCTTAAAATTCTGCTACTGCTACTGCTTCTTTCACTCACTGTAGTCGTTAGTGTACAATTCACTATGCGACTCCATAGAATGTCAACCCACCCAGGCTCCCCTCACTCCTGAATTCTCTCAGACAAGTGTACTGAAATACCATAGGGTTCCATTGCCATTCCTACATAATACTCCTACAATGTATACTAATATTCTTAGCCAAGGCTTTTACGCAAAGCATATACAGTACGTCCTATTTTTGTGACAAAAATTCCCTCATGCATTTATCATTAATATCAATAATAATATACTATAGCTACAAAATTTGGAAAGGTTATTTTTTTTCTTGACTTTACTGAAATCGGCTGTTTTTGATACTCTTTAGACACCACTGAAAACTGACGAAATAATATAATCATCTATTGAATTATTTGCAAAATCGGTACTTGATTGCCACGTGTAGTATGTAGATATAAAGGAAAATGTTAACTTGTTAAAATTCTCTAAATATATATTATATAATATATATAAATCATTATATATATATACTCTATTTCTCTATTTTAGCTGTGAAACAAAAATAGTCCTAAAAGAAAACCTTAAGTTAACTCTTACCTGTCCTTGGGATATACACCGCCCACTCTATCTTAGGAGTCCAGCAATGAGCAAATTGATGAGAGCTCAAGATAATAAATAAATCAAAAAGATATTTTAAATTTCATAAGGGGAACTATGTCTATGTATCTAAAATGATCTATGTCTCAATGTATGTTTTCGTTTTTTTTAGATAGTGTGGAGTTAATGGGGTTCTGTTTGGATTCAGCTTTAATTACATGAACTGATAGGATGTTTAATGTTGGGTTATATATGTTTATTTAATTGTGAAAATGTGATTTCAATATAAAATTATTTGTTAAAATTTCTAGTAGGGACATGACTTGAGTCATCAACATTATATAATACTTTTGTTATGCCTTGGTTGGGGTAAGATACGGTTGTTCAAAAAAAGGTAACTTTTATATATATAGTATATGAGATGAAAATATTTAGATAAGCTTTATACTCTAGAGCGCTGAATAACTGATTGTAATTTTTTAGATAAAATAACTATCTGTTTGACATCTATAATTCTATAAATCGAATTGGGTCATTTTTGGATTTAGAGTTGACTTTTAGAGTTGCTTGACTTGTGTGAACTATGTGTAGAAGTTTGTTGAATGGCTGAGTTATTTTTTCAAAATGAATTTGTTAGGTTTTAAAAAAGCGTTAATTGGCTTGAAAATTGGCTTACTCATTACAAGGGGATTTTCTTGCAGAAGAGAGAAGAGATTTGGAGTTATTAATGAATATAAATATATATTTGTACTGGAATGGAAGTTTTATACAATAATAATTATGATTTGATAAATATGTTCAATGATCTATAAAATGCTAAATACATGATATTTCATGCTTGCTATAGAAAAGTAAAGTATAGTCCAGAGGAACACCATGTTCAGCACACCAACTAAAGAAAGAGCTCTGGGTACCCAAATTCCCCGCCTTATCTCGGCAGGAGGCCTCATACCCCTTGAAAATTCAAGAGGAACTTTGAGTTCAATGCGTCAAAAGGACAACAAGCCTGACTCCTCTTAAATGTTGATAGGAATCCGACAATCACTGTGGCAACTGAAAGGAACACTGGGTCTCAAGTCTCACATTAAGAGGCATCCCTATTGCCCTGCCAAGCATTGATGAGAATCTCGAGGTGTCCCTCGCAATTAGACATGAGTCCTGACTTTGCTGAACAAACTCGAATTTTTAAGGGACATCCAAGTCCTAACTCGAGAATATACTCCAGGGTCCCACCGCATGTCGAGGAAAATGGCGAGGCGTCCCCCTCGCCGCCAGATGAGGTCCGATTCCCCTGCATTGGGTGCAGAGAATTTCCTGGTTCCACATCAAACACGAAAGGAGCTTGGGCGTCCTGGATGGAACTCCAGAGAGTCGACCGCAGACGAATCACCAATTTCAGTCAGATTGTGCAACAATCTCATAAGACAAACTCTGGCAATAGTCCCCCTATCACCCGATTCTTTCTTGAGATATGGATTGGTCTGCTGACCGTGCATAGATCTTAAGTGAAATACACCGGCGTATTACTCCTTGTTATCCCTTGGTAACCTTCCGTACAAGTTATTGTCTTTGCGTTCTGCCTGGAAAAAAAAACTTCTATCATCATTCCATGAACTAGAAGTTTCTTGTACACTGCAGCCTGTATATACTCAGTAGATGAAAATCATTAACGCTCTCTTTTGTTCAATTATAGCTTAGATACACTAGATCTTTTTTGTGTCTCTTCTTCTCATCTGTTTCAATTATCTCTCTCTCTCTATCTTTTCTCTAGCTGACTCTTCTCTGTGAGGCGTAGAGACCCGTCTTGCTCACAGTTTTCTACCCGGGCTTCTAAGACGCCCCCCATCAGAGGGGGCCTGGTACCCAGGTGAGTGATGCAAGCCCTGTGTCAAGGATACAATATTGGTCCTCTGTGTAAACCGAGGGATATTAGCCTCCTTCTCTCTTTTACTTTCTGATCGCCAACTCCGTACCAAAAGAACCAGTCCATTAAAGGACCCCAGCAAATGCGGCCAAAGAACAGGAACACTTTTATACGTGTTATATCAGGTGGAGTGACTCATTGGACATATGAGGTCTGTAATACAAAGCTTTGGGTTAAAAGGCTGGCCTGCCCCATAATTTTCTACTTTACTTCACCACCTTCTTTACTTTCAGGACTCTGTTTCATCCCAATAAAGGCCTTCCCCCCCCCCTTTTTTTTTTTTTTTTTTTTTTACAGAAAGGGGAAAAACCTTTCTGATATTAGTTGACCTTTATAAATTTTTTCCCTTTCAAAATTTAACCCTTAATACAAAAAAAAAACCCTTTTTTAATAATTAAAAAGGGAAAAATTAAAAGGGGGTTAATAAAAAATCAAAATATTTTTAAATTTTCCCTTTACCCCCCCCCAAATTTTCCCTTAAAATAAAATCCAAAAGTTTTTTAAAAACAAAAAATTACTTAATTTTTGTAGCTGGGCTGCTTCCCCATCTTTCTGAAAACCAAAAAAAAAAAAAAACTGGGAAAATACTTTTTAAAAGAATGCTTTTCAAAAATTTTCCAAAAAAAAAAAAAAAAGCTGAAATTATTGTTAAAAATTTCAAACAGGTCAAAAAAAAAGTGAAAATTTTCGGGAAAAATTAAATTAAAAAGGGGGAAACAATTTGGGGAAAAAAAATTTTTAAAGAGATCCCTAAAAAGGCAAAAAAAACCTAAAAGGTTTTGAAGAGGTTTTGGGAAAACGTTTTAAACTTTTGCAAAAAAATTCCAAAACCCCAAGGGGGAGCCCCGGCCCAAACAAAAAAAAAATTTTTTTTTTCCCAAACCCCCCAACCCCAAGGGTCAAATTTCCCCCCCAAAAAAATTTTTTTTTCCCAAAACGTCCCTTCAGAGTCCTATTTTAACACCCCCCAATTTTCCTTTTCCAGGCGCTTTTTTTCCTTTTGGAAAATTTTTGCACGGGAAAAATTTTAAAATTTAAAGGGGAAATAAAAAAATTTTATTTCACTGATTTTTTTGGCTTTTAAAAGGGGGGGAAAAATTTTAAATTATTTCTTTTCTTCATTAAAAAACCCAATTCCAACTTTTTGGTTACAGTCAAAAAACTTTTAGGGACCATTTATTTAAATAGTAAAAACCAAATTTAAAAAAAATTTTTTTTAAAAATTTTTTCGGCCCCTAAAATTCAAATTTTAAAAAATTTTTTGGCCCCCCCGCCCTTTACAAAATTTTTCAAATTTGGGCCTTTTTCTAAAAAAATAAAAAATTTTAAATTTAAAATTTTCTACAATATAAAAAAAAATCCAACCTCACATAAGACCATTAAAATGCCCCCCTTTAACTAATGGAAAGGGGAAAATTTTATCAAGGGAAACTTTACATCAAATTTTACCCTTTTCCCCCCCAGTTTTAAAAAAAACATTTTTTAAAAAAAAAATTTTAAGAAAAAAAAAAAAGGAAAACCCAAAAAATTTTTAACCAAAGGGCAGGGGGGGGGGCCCCTTAAAAAGAAAAAAAATTTTTCAAAAAACTAAATAAAAAATTAAAAAAAAAATTTAAAAATAAAAAAAAAAAAGAAAAATTTGCTTTTTGGAACTCCCCTTTTTTTTTTTTAAAAGTTTTACAAAGGGCTTTAAAAGGTTTTAAAATTTTAATTTTTTAAACCCTATTGAAAGGTCCCATTGAAACCCAAAATTTGGCCCATTTTATAATTTTTCCCAAAAATTTTTTTTAAAATTTTTTAAACCTTTTAAACCCCAGAGGAAACAAATTTCCCCTTTTCCTTCATTTTGGCCCTTAAAAATTTCGCACTTTTTTCCTAAAAATATCTTAAATTCCCGTATGCTCTGCAAGTCACTTTAGGTGTATTTCACTATGCACTCCATAGTTTCAACCCACCGGGCCCCCCTTCCCTTTATTCTAGAAAGAGTACTAATAGGGTTTTTTTTTTTTTTCCCCCATTCCCCAAATTCCAAAAATTTTGAAAAATTTTACCAAGGCAAACCCCTATTAAAAAAATTTCCCTTTCTAAATTAAAATTTATTTTAAAAAAAAAAAATGGGTTATTTTTGACCTAAAAGGGGGTTTACCTTTGAAATGAAAACGAAAAAAATTTTAAATTCATTAAAATTAAAATTTTAAAAAACTTATATTTTATAAAAAATGTTTTAAAAATATTTTTAAAAAAAATAAAAAAAATTAAAATTTTTAAAACTCTACTCCCTTGAAAAAAAAGCCTAAAAAAAACCAATTTCTTTCCCTGTCCTTGGGAAAAAAACCCCCAATTTTTTTAAAAGGAAAAATTAGGGACTAAGATTAAAAAATTCAAAAGATTTTTTTTTTTTATGGGGGGAAATTTCTTGTTTTAAAATACATGTTAATGAGTTTTTTTTTTATATGTTTTTATTTTCTGTTTGGTTCATTTTTAAATAAAACTGAAGGAAATTTTGGGGGTATAATTTATTAATTTGTTTTTCAAAAATTTTTTGTTAAAGTAACTTTTAAATTAAATTATAAAATATTTTTATTTTGGGTTTGGGGTAGAACATTAAAAAATTCTTTTAAATTTTTTTGATAAAATTTAAATTTTCTAAAATTTAAATTTGTTTTTTTAAAATTTTTGTTCCTTATTTTGGGTGGTTTTTGGGGTTAGAGGGTTATTGTTTATTTTTTGAATAGTTAAAATTTGTTAAGGGGGGTTATTTCAAAGAATTTTTTAAGCGAAATTTAAAATTGGGTTATTTAAAAATTTTTTGGAAAAGGAAAGTTTGGGGGTTTTAAATTTGATTAAAAAATTTTTTTTTAATGAATTTTTTTATACAAAAAAATTTAGTTTAAAAAAATTGTAAAAAACAAAATTGCTAACAAATAAAGCTTGTAAAAAAAAAAAAGTAGAAAAACCCTTTTGACCCAACAAAAAAAAAAAAAGGGCCCCAAATCATGGGGGGAGAGGTCCCTATTTTTTCCCCAAAAGGGAATAAAAACTTCCCGACCAAAAGGGGGCCCTTTTCCCCCAATTATTGAGAGGCCGATTCTCCAAAGTGAAAAGAATTTCTGATTTTAAACCCAATTCCCCCCCTTTTTTGAAGAGGTTCTTTCCCCTAAATGAGGGATTTAAACCCCCCGGGGAAAATTAGGACCCAAGGCCCCCCTCTAAACGGAGGCCCAATCCCCTTAAAATTTTGGGGAACGGGGTTAAGCTAAAAAGGGGAAAAAACCCTACCCCCCTTTTAAAGTTGATAAATCAAAATCACGGGGAATGAAGACCGGGCTGTAACAAAAGGGATTAGCCCCCAAAGTAAGAGAATCCGGGTTCCCCCGAAATTGAGATTGCGGCCCCTGGGGAAAAAGGGAATCAATCCCTCGGGATAATAAAAAAAAAAACCCCCCCCAAAACCAAAGGGGCCCCCGTTCCCAAAAGGAAAAGGCGGGCCCCCCCTCCCCAAAGGGGTGACCCCCGAGGGGTCAAATTTTCCCGGCCCAAAAACAAAAATTAAAAACCTGGGGCCCGCCCCAAAAAACTCTCCCCTCTAAAACTTTTTCCCCGGAACCGGGGGTTTGTTTGCAACAACTCAAAAAGGGGATTTTTCGGGGCCCCCAGCCTTAATCCCATAAAAACGAAAGGGGTTTGTTTCCTTAAAACAAAACGGCCCGGGGCCTGTAAAATTCCCCCACCTTTCGCGACCTTTAAAAAAAATGGGCCCCTTCCCCTTTTTAAAAGGGTTTTTTTGGACCTTTTAAGCCTGTCCCTTGGAAGTTGTTTTTTTTTTTGGTTTTATTTTTCTTCCCGAAAAAAGTTTCTTGTCCCGCCCCAAAAATATCAAAAAAAAAATCTTTTAAAGCCCCTTTGCCCATTAGATTAGGTACCCGGGTCAAATTTTTTCCTCTTTTGTTTCATTTTCTATTTCTCTATCTTTTTTCCTGACTCCTGGAGCATGGAGCCCCCGTCGTGCTCACTTTTCTCCCCTTTTTTAACGACCCCCTTCAGAGGGCCCCGGGGCCCTTTTGGTGAGTGATGCAACCCCGGGTTTTAAAGGACAATTTTGGGTCCTCTGTGAAAACCCCGGGGGAATTTTAGCCTCCTTTCTCTTTTGTTTTGATCCCCCAACCCCGTACCCAAGAATCCGGGTCCTTTAAAGGGGCCCCCAGCAAATGCGGCCAAAGAACAGGAAAAACTTTTTTAGGGTTATATCGGTTTGGATTGACTCAGGGACATTTTGATTCTGAAAATACAAATTCAGGGGTTTAAAAAGGGTGGCCTCCCCCTTTAAATTTTTCTACTTTACTTCACCACTTTTTTAAACTTTTTCGGGGACTTCTGGTTTCCTCCCAAATGAATAAAGCCTTGCCTTCAAACAGTATTTTGAACATAATCCTTATTTCCTGAAAAATCAGTTTTGCCCTTAAATTTTGGAAACCCCCTGCAAAGAAAATGTTAAATGAGCACCCAAAAGGAGGAAAACCCCTTTAAAGGGATATCTAGCCCCTTTTAGATTTTTAAAGCTGTAATTCTGCCATTTCAAGGGTTTAAAAAAATTTAACCCCTTCCCCCCCTTCAAAACAACAAAACACTTATTTATAATATAAATTAAAGATTTAAAATTTTAAAAAAGGTTTAATGAAAACAATACAAAATAACTTAAATTTTTTTTCTAAACCCTTTCCCCCGGCTGCTCCAAACTTCTTCCCTCAAAAGTTGCAAACTTTCCCAAAATTTTCTTTGTTGGGGAACCCCAAAGAAAAATTACATTTAATTTTTAAAAAAGATAAAAGTGCTTTTCCCTTCTGTTTAAACGGAGACGAAACCAAAAAAAAAAAAAAAAATAGAGGAAATTTCTTTTCTTATTAGAATGATATCGAAATTTCAAAAAGTTATAGTTTTTTAAATTTTAGACTAGGATTATTATTGGTTAAAAAAGGCTTGTCACAATTAGGATCAAAAACTAAAAAATGCAAATTTCTAAACTGAAACAATGCTCCCAAAATTTTAAAAAAAAAAGAAAGAAGGATGCTTTTTCATGTGGAGATAAAAAAACCCTTTTAAAAGAGGCTGCCCTAAAAAAAGGCTAATTTAAAAAAACCCCCAAAAAATTTTTGGGTTTTTTTTCCAAAAGAGGAAGGCCCCTGGGCCAAAAAACAGAAATTTAAAATTCCCTATTGGGGGAAAAAACCCTTTTCCCGAAACTCCAAGGAGGGGACGTCCCAGGTTCCCTACCCAAAAAAAGAGGGGGAAATTTTATCTTTTCCCTCAAAAAAAACCCCAAAGTCCAGCAATTTCTGCATTAACTATTCACCCTAAATGATTTTTCCTTTACCCTTTTAAGGGAGTTTCCCCTTTTGAGTACCCACTGGAGTTTTTTTGGGCCAAAAAACCCCCCCAAATTCCGGGTTTTTTCCCCGGGCTGATCTTAAATTTTGGGTTTTAAAAAGGGAAATTGGTTCAGGTTGGGGGGAAAAATTGATTCAAATTATTTAAAAAGAAATTCAAATTAGATGTCAGCTCAATTTATGGAATTTAAAAGGGGGACCCAATTGTCAATTTTCTTCTTTTGCCCTTTCACTTTTTTTAACTTCTCTACTAATTTACCCAGAAACAAAATTTTTGGAATTTCGATTTAAAAACAATTTTTAGGGCATTAAATTGGTTTTTTTTAAAAAAATGTCCGACCAAAAAAAATAAAAATTTTTTGGTAAAAATTTTCGGACCCCTCAGCAAGGGTCTAAATTATTATTTTTCCCAAAATATTTTGGCCCAAAAACCTTTACCTATACAAAAGGTTCTTGCCAAATTGCACGAATTTCTCAAGCCAAATTACAGAAATTTATCAAAATATTCAAATCTAACACCCCTTTTAATCTAATAGAAGGGATTACTTATGCAAATGGCAAACAAACTCAGATATACATTCACCAATGATATTTGCTCATTTTACAAACAAAACAGTTATTAAAATAACTGAGGAAATTTATGAGCCTATTTAATTAGACAAAGCAAAAATGGCACCAAAAAGAAAAAAAATACACCAAAGAAAAATTACTCACATCCTCATCTCTCTCTAAGGAAGCTAATAGAATAAACTAAATAAAGAACTTAAAAACACACAATAAAAATTAAAACATATTGAAAAAAGCATCTTTGCTCTTTTTGGAACTATACTCCTATTTTTGTTTATACAAAGGAAATACTATTACAAATGGTGTCTTTATCAGAGTTTGAAAATGTTAATTCTTTTTTTTTTGAAACCGGGGGCTGCATTGTAACTAGAGATCCCATTGCTATTCCTCAAAATTGGCCCATTCTTATTATTGATTCACAAGATTGATTTTTAATATTCCTTTACACCCTTTAGACCGGGAGAGACTAACTTTATCTCTCCCTTATCCTGATCATATCGGGCCTCTAAAAGATTTCAGTACACTATCTTACCTCAAATTATGCTTAAAATTCCTGCTACTTTTACTGCTACTGCAAAGTCACTTTAGTGTTGTGTACTTTTCACTATGCGACTCCATAGATGTCAACCCGACCAGGCTCCCCTCTCCCTGAGATGCACTCAGACAAGACGTCACTGAATATAGGGTTCCATTTTCACAATCTACACCCCCCCCATAAAAGTCCTAGCAATGTAGTCTCAATATATTGTAGCCAAGGGCTTTTACGTACTATTGTGACAAAAATTCCCTCAATGCAATTATATCATTAATAATATAACTATTTAAATGCTACAAAAATGAAACAGGATGGATTTTTTTTTTTTTTTTTTTGACACTGAAATGGCTGTGATTAACTCTTTATAGTCTCCACTGAAAAACTGACGAAAAAGATAATCTCCATTGAAACTGCAAAAACCAGTTACTTGATGCAGGTTGTTAGTTAAGGAAAGGTTAACGTTGCTTAAAGATAAATAATATTATAATTTTTT
>JAJLRB010002475.1:0-15813 GCA_020976825.1 Odocoileus hemionus | reverse complement strand
AAAAATCACTGAGAATTTTTTCCTCGGGTGATTATGTTAAAAATTTGATAAATGTATTTCAATTTGCTCCATTTCGTTTTAAATCCAGCATTCAGTTCCTTTCCTTCTTCAGTTAATTTTATTTTTGTATTACAGAGAATACTTAAATGAGTCAAAGTCAAAATGGTAAATATGTAAATTCAGAGAAGTCTTACTTCCATTTTTCTTGTCCTTTTTAGAAATTAGTTTCTGTTTTATTATTCCATGTTTATTTTTTCCGTAACAGGTAAGTATGTATTATCCTCTGTTTTTCCTTCACAAAAAGTAGAATACTATAAACTCTGTTCCATAATTTGTTTTTTGTTTCATTTAACTCCATATTGGTATATAGAAGTCTTTTTCATCCTGTTTTTGTGGTTGCGTGATTCTCCATTGTGTGGATTATTCATAGTTGATTATTCATTTCTTTATTGACAGACAGGTGGACCTGTGGAAATATTTTTAAATTTTGATATTTTTAGATGGAAATTTTTAAAAATGTGTCTTAGTCTTTTTTAGAGTGATTTTTTCTTGATGCCTCATGTTCTGATTTGTTTTTCTTTGAATCTGCCTTCAAGTAGAATAAATTTGTATGTCTTTTGCGGGGGTAGTTAAATGTTGCCTAGCGCGTTGCGCCGATTATGAGAGAGAGGAATCTGCACTCTATTTATTTTCCATACAAAATTTCATGCAGCAGTCTTTTACACTTGCTTCTCTCACCATCTGCCAAACTGCCAGAGCGACCTGATTTGAGCCTTCAGGAATTTGTCTGATAATTAAGTTTCGGACTTTGACTATAATTTTCTATTTTATTACAATGCCTAATACATCTCTGTACAATGATATGTGGTGTGAATGAATCAGCATTTTCTCATTGTTTTATGTTCCCACCCAGCATTTGGATTCCAGCTGTCCTTTCCAATACTGCCCAGTCGATTTTGACTCTCGTTATCTGCTTTCCACTTCCATGAAATTTTATGAGACTCTTAACACCACTGTCTTCTCTGTTTCTTTGCTCTTTGTGTCTTCTATAAAACTCCCGGGTATTTTTTATAATGGGGGTCGTTTTTAGATTGGGCCTTTATAAAGAAGTAAGCAAAACTTGAATGCCAATAACCTGATAAGTGGCCCCCTCAAGCAATTTATATCTCTTCACTCTAGATTTACTGGAGAGAATATATTTTATTTTTGAACTGTATTCGATGTGTACTCTCCAAAAGCCCCACATGAATTCTGTTAATCATATATTATTACTTATAACTTACCTAATTGTATTAGCCTGGATCGTTGTGGACCACCTTATGAGACGGATGTTCCAATTTTGGCATTCACAGTAATAACAGCAATATTGAGCACATTTAGCCCCTAGCATCAATATACTATCTCCCAACAATTTATGGGACCTTATTTTTTCTATTCTAAGTTGTTTTAAATTTGCATTTCTTTCAAGTATTATATTTTTTCTTACTCAGAACATGTAATTGTGAGGATCTGCATTCGGTTTCTTTTGTTGGAACTTACCTTTAGATTTATGTTATATCATATAAAATTATTTTAGTTATTATATTATTTTGTATATAAATGTTTATAGATATGTTAAATCATTGTAGCATATGGCCATTGTTTTCTCGGGTTTATTGATTGTCTCTTACATTTTCTAGCTTTATCTTTTGTAGGTGCCCGACACTTCTATTTTTCTGCTTAAGCCACATCCACAGATTTTCCATTATTTGCACTATTCTATCACTTTGAAGAATACCCACAACCAAACCCCCACCCCACCGTCCCCACAATAACACCCACATAAAAAATAATCTTTGTTTGGCTTATAAGATATTAAGTTTAAATATTTTTTTTTCCCCCCCTCATTAGGGGGAATAATGTTTCATAGATTAAAGAGATGCTGAAGCACCCGCATTAGGCCAAATAGAGGTCAAGGACTGAGGAATTGCCCCCACAGCTCAACTAATGAGAAGTACGGCCGGAAATATGTAGCTATGAACGATAGTAAGATTTGGCGGTTGCACCATGAGTCGATGTCAGAAGTGGGTCTTGGGTAAACGGCAAAGCTATCCAACAGTTAAGCGGAGAGGGAAAGAGGAAAGTTGTGACTTGGTAGAGAGAATCCTAGGCCACAAAGAGGTTGCCGATGCCACATGAGAGATGCTGCCATGTTTATGTGTTAGCTAATTATATAGTACTCCTGAAGCGCGTTAAAGCACTATGGAGAGCCGAAGAGGATCCTTCCTGAGTGTTACTCTTTCTTAGCCAACATAGCCCCTCGCTAAAAAACCACTCCTGCAAACGCTTAGTCTTGCATTCTGAGACTCGAAACGAACCTTGATTGAAATGGAGAAAAAGAAGTGTGCAAGTTTCTCGCTGGCGATGTAAAGAAGCATCATACCAGGCCCTTTTGATGTAAATATTACCAGACCCCTTCTTCAGCTCAATTAGACAGTATCAACTGTCGTTCTCAAGCCAATCTAGTGACAATGCGCCATGTGTCTGAAAAATGTACCAGCGAGAACCCACGTCCTCAAACTATTTCTTCTTCCTCTTCCTAATTCCAAGTAGACGTTGAGTTAAGTAGCCTGAATAGCAAGGCTGTTGTTTCTTTGTTTTTGTTAATTTTTAAAATTTTAATTTAATTAAAAAATTTTATTGGAGTAATAGTCGATTTACAGTGTTGTATTAGTCTCTCTGTACAGCAAAGTTGAGTCTGTTATACATATTATTCAGTCTTTTTTTAGATTGTATCTCCATCATGAGTCATTTACAGAGTAGTGAATGAGAGTTCTCACTGCATAGTTTTGTTTTTGTTTTAAATTGAAGTATAGTTGAAGATGACTGTTTCTTAAATAGAAAGTTTGGCGCCCTTCCCAGAGCAATTGGTGTGTACTGCCTTTTTACCTCTTCCCTTAGGGAAACGTGAATAAAGAGCTACAGAAGACTTTGCCACAGTTGATGGAGAGCTATGGATTCTCAAATAGGATATATATAAATTTTTTAAATTTTTATTGAAAAATACAGTTGATGGTACAATGTTGTGTTTAATTTCTGCTGCTATAGCCAGCAAAGTGAACTCAGTTATACAATATATGTGATATTCTTTTTCATATTCTTTTCTATCGCTATGGTTTATCACTGGATTTTGAATATTAGTTCCCATGTGCTATTTATAAGTATACCTTAGTTGTTTATTTATCCTCTAATATAATGATAGCCTTAAATCTGTGCTAACCCAAAGCTCCCAGTCCTTCAGTCCTCTGTCCCTTCTTCCCCTTGCGAAACCACCTAAGTTGTTCTCTTTGTCTGCAAGTCTGTTTTTGCTTTGGTAGATATATTCATTTGTATCTTATGTTAGACTCCACATATAAGAGACTATCGTATATGGTATTTCTCTTTCTGATCTTACTTTGCTTAATAATATGGTGATGTCTAGGGTCCATCCATGTTTTAACTAAAAATGACACCATTGTCATTCTTTTTGTGACATGTTTAATATTCCATTGTATATATGTACCACACGTTCTTTTCATACATTCATCTGTTGATTGGCATTTAGATTCGCTTTCTATGCCTTAACTATTGTGAATAGCACTGCTGTGAGCACAGGGTTGCATGTATCGTTTTTGAATAGCTTTGTCTGGATATATACCCAGAAGTAGGATTGACAGGATCGTGTGGCAACAATATGTTTAGTTTTTAAAATGGAACTTTCAATACTGTTTTCCATAATGGCTACACCAATTTTACATTCCTACCAACAGTGTAGGAAGGCTCCCTTTTTTCCACACCCTCTCCAGCACCGAATGGGATATTTTGACCTTGCTTCTTCATCCAATTCTGGACCACATTCTTGGTATTTTCCTCTATTTCCCAACCTTTACCATCACGACTCACTAATGAGAAGAACTCTATACCACTGTTTTGCAATAACAGCAGCTGGAAAAAAGCCATCTGTATTTTTATGGGATTGCTTAGACTGGAAAGTGATGCTGGATTTATGAGGTTGTGGGATTTCCCAAAAGGGCAGAGCAGATATAGGGCGGACGGTCACAGGAAGCAAAAGCTGTGAATCTATTTTTGTTGAAGGTAATAATTGGCCCACCATTTGTCAAGTAAACTAGTTTATCATTTTGTAGATAACTTCAGTGTAAACTATATTCACAGTGAGAGATCAGAGATCACTTAGGCTGTTGACGGACATTTTTTAATAGCATCACTGCTTAGTTCTGTTCAGTCAGGTCAGTTGCGCTCAGTTTACGTGTCTGACTCTTTGCAACCCGATGGACTGCAGCACACCCAGGCTTCCCTGTCCATCACCAACTCCCAGGAGCTTGCTCAAATTCATTGTCCATCGAGTTGATGATGCCATCCAACCATCTCATCCTTTGTCATCCCCTCCTCCTCCTGCCTTCAGTCTTTTCCATCAGTCTTTTTAAATGAGTCAGCTCTTTGCATCAGGTGGCCAAAGTATTGGAGCTTCAGCTTCAGCATCAGTCCTTCCAAGTGAATATTTAGGACTGATTTCCCTTAGGATTGACTGGTTTCATCTCCTTGCAGTCCAAGGGACTCTCAAGAGTCTTCTTCCAACACCACAGTTCAAAAGCATCAATTTTTGGTGCTCAGCTTTCTTTATGGTCCAACTCTCACATCCATACATGACTACTGGAAAAAAACCATAGCCTTGACTAGACTGGACCTTTGTTGGCAAAGTAATGTCTCTGCTTTTTAATATGATGTCTAGGTTGGTCATAGCTTTTCTTCCAAGGAGTAAGTGTCTTTTAATTTCATGGCTGCAGTCACCGTCTGCAGTGACTTTGGAGCCCAAAAAAGTAAAGTCTGTCACTGTTTTCCATTGTTTCCCCATGTTTGCCATGAGGTGATGGGACCGGATAACATGATCTTAGTTTTCTGAATGTTGAGCTTTAAGCCAACTTTTTCACTCTCATCTTTCACTTTCATCTAGAGGCTTTTTAGTTCTTCTTCACTTTCTCCATAAGGGTGGTGTCATCTGCCTATCTGAGGTTATTGATATTTCTCCTGGCAATCTTGATTTCCAGCTTGTGCCTGCTTCATCCAGCCCGGCATTTTGAATGATGTACTCTGCATATAAGTTAAATAATCAGGGTAAAACAGTATACAGCCTTGACATACTCCTTTCCTCATTTTGGAACCAGTCCGTTCCATTGTTCCATGTCTGGTTCTAACTGTTGCTTCTTGACTTGCATACAGATTTCTCAGGAGGCAGGTAAGGTGATCTGGTATTCCCATCTCTTTAAGAGTTGTTTCCACAGTTTGTTGTGATCCACACAGCCAAAGGCTTTGGCAGAGTCGATTAAGCAGAAATACATATTTTTGTGGAATTCCCTTGCTTTTTCTATGATCCATCTGATGTTGGCAATTTGATCTCTCATTCCTCTGCCATTTCTAAATCCAGCTTGAACATCTAGAAGTTCTTGGTTCACATACTGTTGGAAGCCTAGCTTGGGAATTTTGCGCATTACTTTTCTAGCCTAACAGAGTAATGACTAGTTCTGATTGGTGGTGGTGATTTAGTCACTAAGTCTTGTCCAACTCTTGCGATCTCATGGACTGTAGCCTGTTAGGCTCCTCTGTCCATGGGATTCTCCAGGCAAGAATACTGGAGTGGGTTGCCATTTCCTTCTCCAGGGATCTTCCTGACCCAGGAAATTGAACCAGGTCTCCTGCACTGCAGGCAGATGATTTACCAATTGAGCTATGAGGGAAGCCCTCACAGCTAGTTCTGTTAGTTTCACTAATTTTCATTTAGATTAGTGACATATTAATGGTATAGCCTACCATCTTTCAGGGGCCAAATGCAAAGTATTCCCAACAAATTACCCCTGTGATGATTCTTTGGGTGTTCTAAAGATTGCATTTTAGTAACAACTTGAACATTTGGGTTTCCATGGCCTTAAAAACCAATGCTGGTTAAGGTGACCCAGGCCTAAATCTTGGCTCTTAGTTTTCCATTCTTATAAGAATGACTGTGATGAAGGAGCAGTGATTTGAATAAGCAAACATTTACTGAGTACCAACTGTGTGCAAGAGCTAGTCATGCCATTCTTGTTGCACTTTTTGAGGCGAACACCGTGTGTGCACTGATGCAGGAAACAGGCAGGGAAACAGGCAGGAAAACTTGGAAAGTTTTCAAGATTAATTAGCATGAAGGTGGGGCTTTTGGGATATCTGGCACCAGATAGTAATCAACAGTACTAATTATACTCTCATATTAAATCAGTTATGGTGGGTGAATTGGAGTTATTCAGGCAGTATGGTTAAGGATGCTGCAGCTGTTGTAAGCTTCTCTTTAAAATGTGTTTGCATGTTTCTATAGCTCAGGTAGTAGTGTACTGCATTTTACTTTGCTCAGTTTTTCTTAGTGAAAATGATCCCCATTTTTTCAGTTGTAATAGAAAATTGAAATGTGAGTGTTAAGATGGACTAACATAAAAATCACTGGAATGATACATTCTCCATCAAATCACTGCTACATAGTCAACACTTTTCATTACAGTTTCGTGAGGGTGCTCACGGTGCTGTAAGGGGCATATAGTGGATCTTGGGGCATAAATTCTAAATTGTATGGTTTCATTATTAGAGGGGAGAAGACTCTGTAATGTGTTCTTTACATTAGTGTTTCTGTTGGGAGATTAGATGGCCTTTGAGGCTGTGTAGTGCTGGCTGGTGGGTAAAGAATGGCTGTTTCACTCTTTGAGCACATGCAATTCTTCAGTAACATCTTTCGTGTCAGGTTCAGGTGAATGGCATGTACAGCCTGGTGTGACCTTTCTTTACCTGGAGTTGGTTTTTTTATAGACTATAATTGGGCTTTAGTCTTTGGGCACTGATTTCTGTGCCATTTTCATGAAATTTAATTTAATTCGCCTAAATGTGTTAAGTGCACAGGATAGGCATTTAATGCATTTAGTATGCTCACATAGCACATAAAAATGAAAAAAATATCCTGTTCTCTTGTTTTTTAAGAAAAAAAAAAAACCCTGTGATTAAGAATGTTTATGGTCAGTGGTGACATATACTCACATAGGATTCCTCTGAAGAGGGAGAATATTCTGTCCTCTGTATTTTCTGTAAATTGGTAGTTATATCTAGAGTCTGTTAACTCTAGAGGATTGATCAGTTTTGAATTGAGTCATTTTTGGCAAGAACACATCCATCGGTGGTAGTGAGCATATGTGCATTAAGGCATAAATTCCTGGTTGTCTTTTTTCTGTCCTGTTAGCAGTCATTGATGCTATTTGCCTAGATTCCTTAATTCATTAGAGGTTGCAAAGTGTTGGAATTTTAATTCTATCTCTCCTGCTTCATTTATTAACTGGTATACTCTAGAAAGAGAAATATCTCATCAACCATTTGATTACCACAAGATAATAGTTTTTATAGGGACGTCAGGATAAATACTTAATTTGGGGGCTGAATGGCATTATTATTTTTGCTTGAAATAGTCAATAGTATTTTCAGAAATTTATAAAGGTCAAATATATAATATATATTTATATATAATATAAATTTATAATATAAAAGGTCAAAACTCTTTTTATATCTATCTAGGTAGTTACTTTTCCTAGTGCTCTTAATCTCTTCTTGCAGATCAAGGTTTCTATTCCATAGTATTTGCCTCTAACTTTTGGAATTTCTTATAGATGCAGATGTTTGCAATGAATTCTTTTCAGTTTTCGTTCCAGTGTGTGTTTAGAACGTCTTTACAATTTTGAAAAATATTCTTGTGGGTTATAGAATTCTGGGTAGGTAGTTTTTTTTTTTTTTTTTTCTTTCAATTTAATAATGTCATTCCATTGTCTGTTGTCCTCCATTGTTTCTGATGAAAAGTCAGGTCTCCTGTGTGTAATATGTCAGTTTTCTCTCACTGCTTTATTTTTATCTGTGGTTTTTAGCTGTTTTGATTGTGGTATGCTTAGGTATTGTTGCTGTTCTAATCTTGCTTAGGGGTTCTAGTTTTAATTTGTTTTAATTTTGCTCCAAGTTGATATATTTAGTCAATTTGGGAAAATTCTTGACTATTATCTAGTTAAATATTTCTTGTGTCCCCATTTTCTCTCTTTTTTCTGTCACTCTAATAACACACATGTATTAGAATATTTAATATTGCATTCTCAGATCTCAGAGGCTTTATACCACATTTTTACATTGTTTTTTCCCTTTTGAATTTCCTTTTGCATAGTTTCTTTAGACCTCATTTTCAAGTTTCCAGTTACTTCCTACTGCAGTGCCCAATCTGCTCTTAAGCCCTTTAAGTGACTTCTTCATTTATGGTATAATTTTTACTTCCAGCATTTCCGTTTGTTTCTTTTTATAGTTGCTTTAATCTGCTGAAACCCTTCATGTGTTGTCCACACTGTTCTCTAGATGCTTTGACACATTTATCTTAAAGTCCCAATGTAGTAATTCCTCCATCTGGGTATGTTTCCAATGATGGTTTTCTCTCTTGACTTCACTCATGGGTCACATTTTCTTTTTACTTCATGTTTACTTGTAATTTTTTATGCCTATACCAGCTACTTTCTTTAAGAATACTACAGTAGAGATCGAGATCAAGAACATTTACTTTCCCATAAAAGAATATACCCATTCTTTCAGGTCAGCTAAAGTAGGGTAGCGCTAATCGTAAATCATGGGATCTGGGCTTTGTTGTGGCTTTCTCCTGGTATTCAGGGTTCTCCACTGGCTTTGGCTATATTTCAAATGTAGGACTAGAGACTTTCTCTTTCGTGAAGCATTGAGGATTAGGAATCTGAACCCCCTGGTGTGTGCATTCGCTAGGAATCTTTTTACTTTACAGGTGAATTACCTGACTTTTGAGCTATTTTTAAGAGGAGATGGGGAGAGTTCTCTGTGGGATTATTGGGGTTGGCTGTCAGTTTTGCTTTTTCGGTCTTCGCTGCGGAGTTCTCCCTTTGTTTTTTCTTCTTCCCCTTTTTCTTTGTTCTGATCTTTTGCCTGAAGACAAAGCAACTCTTTTTTACTTTAAGGCCTGCTTCAGAATACTCACACAGGCTGGAAGGGCCCTCAGAATATCACACAGAGGCCATTTCTTTTGGCTCTTCTGTCCCATCCCACCCCCAGCCTTTGGAAACTTCCCTAGCATATTTAAATCTTCTAGAACAATTAAGAACAATAACTTTTGTTTAAATAAGAGTGATGCCAGAAATGTGGCTTTGGAAACTGTTGAAATATAAGAAAATCTAAGACTCTGAAGGGTACACATCACGCTACATGGAGGTGAAACTCCATGAAAGAAGGCGTCTGCCCCCTTCCTTAAGAACAAAAACCTGTTTTCCCCCCCCTTCCCCTTGGGGAATGTCTCCTCCACTGTGAATGGACGAAGAAGTCTGACACCTAGAGGTGCTATGTGCTGGTTGGATTTCCTGCTACCTGGAAGGAAGCATCAGGTGAGAGAAAAGCCAATAACTCTGAACACTGCTTTCTGCCCTTTGAGCTTTCACAATGCTCCATCAATCCCTAAGGGTGCCCAAGCTCGTTCCAACTTCCGAGTCTTTGCCTTTGCCGTTCTAATTCTAGCTTGCCTGGAGTGGCTGCTTCTCTAAATGGTCTGGAATGGGGTCCCCAAGCCCCTGGCTGCAGACCAGTAGGAACTGGGGGACTTGCAACAGCAGGAGACGGCATGTGGGGGAGAAACTTGGATGAAGGGAAACAAATGAAGCAAAAGCTTCATCTGTACTGCTCCCCAATCGCTCACATTACCCCCCTGAATAGCAGGCCCCCATTGTGGGAAAGTTGTCTTCCATGGAAACTGGTCCCTGGTGCCAAGAAGGTTGGGGACCACTAGTCTAGGAATGTAAGCACCACAAGAGCAGAGAGACTTCATCTGTTTTTTTCACAGCTGTCCCCCTCCTCCCTAGTGCCCAGAACAGTGCCTAGCCTGTGGTACAAACTCCCAAAAAGTTGATAGGACTATATGGATCACAATAAACTGTGGCAAATTCTGAAAGAGATGGGCATACCCAGAAACCACCTTGACCTGCCCTCTCTGGAGAAATCTATATGCAGGTAAAGAAAGCAATATGTTAGAAAGCTGGACCCATGGAAACAACAGACCCCCTGGTTCCCAATAGGAAAAGGAGTATGTCAAGGCTGTATTTGTTCATTTGTTCACCTAGCTTATTTAAACTTATATGCAGAGTACATCCCATGAGTGAACGCTGGGCTGGAAGAAGTACAAGCTGGAATCAAGATTGCTTGGGAAGTGGTAAAGAAATATCAATAAAATCAGATATGCGGGTTTGAACATCACCCTTTATAGCAGAAAGGTGAAGAAAAACTAAAAAGCCTCTTGATGAAAAGTGAAAAAGGAGAGTGAAAAGTTGGCTTAAAGCTCAAACATTCAGAAAACCTAAGATCATGGCATCTGGTCCCCCCATCACTTCATTGGAAATAGATGGGGAGACAGTGGAAACAGTGTCAGACTTTATTTTTCTTCTGGGCTCCAAAATCACTGCAGATGGTGATGCAGCCTAATGAAAAAATTAAAAGACGCTTACTCCTTGGAAGGAAAGTTATGAACCAAACCTATTAAAAAAGCATATTGAAAAGCAGAAGACATTACTTTGCCAACAAGGTCCATTTAGTCAAGGCAGAAATCTAATGGTTTTTTAAAACTGAAGAAATCCTGAAAACAGTGGTCATGGTAATGGATGGAATTACAACAAAAATAAGATAGAGTGAAAAAAAAAAAGAAAAATAAATTGATTTGGACTGTGAAGAATAAGCTGAAAGTGAACGCACTAAGAATCTTTGAAGAAAAAAAAAAAAAAAAAAAAGATGCTTTTGAACTGTGGTGTAATTGGAATTGAAGAAGACTCTTGCCAACAAGAGAGTTTTTATTCCTTGGAGTTAGCAAGGAAAGCTGAGCTGCCTAAGAATTGATGCAACCCGTCCATCCTAAAAGGAAGCTCCAAGTCCATCCAGGAGATCCTGGGTGTTCATTGGAAGGACTGATGCTGAAGCTGAAAACTCCATACTTTGGTCACTTCATGAGAAGAGTATGATGACTCATTGGAAAAGACCCTGATGCTGGAAGGGATTGGGGGGACAAGGGAGGAGAAGGGGATGACAGAGGATGAGATGGTTGGATGGCATCACCCGACTCGATGGACATGAGTTTTGAGTAGATTCGGGAGGCTGGGTGATGGACAGGAAGGCCTGGCGTGCTGCGATTCCCATGGGGTCCCCACAAAGAGTCGGACACGACACTGAATGCGACTGAACTGAATTGAATGGAATAAGCCTTTTTTCTCCCCTTCCCCAGTACAACCAAGTTGACCTGGGTGATTAGCAATGGATGACTTACAGTTTGACGTATCAGGACCCTTTCCTGGGATTCTCACTCTTGAGCAAAGGTGTTGGAATGATGAGTGGAAGTGGGGGACATTGGAGATCATTCACTGCTGCACCTGTAAGGTGCCAGGAGAACATAATTGAAACTGGTCCTTATCTGTGACTTTATGGAACCACCTCGTTACTCTGTAGCCTACACTTAAATATTTTCCCTTTAAACAAGTACCACCTGAAATATAGCTGGACTATTTAAGTATAGGAAGCTTTCATCATTCTGTGTTTGCTTTTTGATCTTGTTTTTCCTCTTCCTGGCTTGTTACATTACAGTTACCCAATCCCTACTCTTTGACATTTTAGCCCATGCTTGTTTTATTCTTTCCTTCAGAGAAACTCCGTTTAACACGAAATGTCTTTCCTAATAACTAGATTTTGTATGATCATTTACAGCTAGTGGCGACCCTCAATGTCTTGCAGAAATAAAGGTTGAGAATGGCTAGTGTAGAAGCCAAGTTTTTGGAAATTTTCCAGGACTTGTTGACCATTGGAAGAAACGGCGGTGTCAACCTTCCTTCCAACCTGAATATTGTCTATAAGGCTGAAGAAAAAACAATTATTCTGGAATAGCCATAAGCTAAAAAAAAAAAAACCCTCTGGATTGGCTTTTGAGGAATTTATACCATGGATGTTAGACAGTTTTCTTAGTAATGCTCCCAGGACCACCAGACTTTCCTCACCCCTATATTCAATACATATGAAAAATGTGCAGTACCAGTAAACACTAATGTTTTTGTTTAGATATTAAACTTTAAAGTGTTTGCAGTCAATTTTAATGTGCAAAAGCTATCCTTTAAAGGGCTCTCTTAGGATTGCTGGTGCTCTCTCAGAGAAACACTCTAGCCCAAAGGCTCCGGGGTTTACAAGGAAAAAAGGCCTACTTCAATGTGAACCCCCTTCAGAGTGGCTCCTGAAAGCCGACATGTAAGCACGATGGGCAGCTGGCTCCACGAATCTCACTTAAAAGCCTCCATTTCTAAAACTGCGTTCGTCCCGGCTGAGAAAGTTGCAACCCCAGGAATTTCTTCAGTCAACAGAACTTAGGGCCTCGTTTCTTGCAAGCAATTTGTAACTGGTCAGGAGAATCGTCTAGAACATGCCTGCACAGCAGTTTTTATTGGTGGAATTAGGGGGCCCAGGGGAGGAGTGTCTCTGGAGTGAGGCACTCATACCCTTGTTCCCCTCCCAAACATGTCATCTGAATGAGTTTCTGCAATATTTGAGTGATGGAGACCGTGTCTTGACTAAACTAGTGTGTTTCTATGTAAGTGTGGCCCATAGATGGACATTCCCCACTGTTATTATCATTTAAGTGGACGGTGGGTTAAAAAGAGAATGGGTGCCAAGGAAACAAGTCAGGACCACAGTAACCTGACTTGGAATCAGTAGTAATGTTGTGACGTAGGAGCCCCTAATTCTGAACTTTAGTATTACCATTAATCCATATGTCTGGTATCCATCAGATCCGTCTGACTTACTATAAGTATTTCTTCAGTGACTTGAGTCCAGAAAGCCCTTTCTGGCTGTGCTTTTGGAATGTCAGTGCCAGCTAGGTGTTTGAGTCTTAAGTGTGATGTGGGCAGAGGGGGTGCAAGTTGAAGATGGGTAGTCAGCCGTGGATCTCCTATTGGGGAGGTTTACTATGACATTGGCTTATGGACCCATTAGAATACCCTCCGCCCTCATTCAGCTATATCCTGAGAATAGGTTAGTTCATCAGAGCCTCAAGAAAGATCTGGAAAGCACATAGATGATACAGTTTTCAGACCTTTGGAGGCTGTGGCTTTAATAAGACTTTGCTGCCCAAGTGGTTATGAGAATAAGAATGTTGACAAGGGATTTGAAAGGCATTGGAAAAATTTTTGAGGAGGATGGGATTTCTTGAAAGCTGCCTATCGAGAGCTTTGAGAACTTTGGTATGAATCAAATGGTTTCCCTACTGATTTGCCACTTTTGGTACAAACTGAATAATAAGTAACACAGAAATGTAAAAGAAAATTTTACTATGCTTGGGCTGTTCGGACTGGATTCCTACACTAACCACCCAAGCAGATGGGAACTGTTGTTGAAAAAATTTATGACCCCTATATTATGTGCCTCCATAAGCCCACTGTCAAATAGGGGTAGCCACTAACCACATGTGTGACTACCTTAAATTAAAAACCTAAAGTACAAGTAATGAAATTACTATCTCTGTCATCACAGTACCCACATTTCAAGGTGCTCAGAGGGTACATGTGGCCGGAGGACAATTGCTTTGAAAAAGCATGGTTAAGACCATGCTCTCGTACACTGCAGGAGTGCTACTAGTCAGCAATGTTGAGCAATCATGTGAGTTTAAGAAACGGGAGATGATACCAGAGTTTCTATGAAATGCCCACTACCTGTTCCCTTAGGGAGGTTATTCCAAAACTTCAGCTCACACAAGCTTTGTGACCTCACCTCTTCCTCCTCTCTTGTAGCAGCTGATGTATGACCTTCACTATGGAAAATAAGAAAACATTTATGGCCTTATATCTTTTTATCTCTTTGCAGTCTGTTTATCCGTACCACCTGCTCCCTTAGCATCTATACCTATATCCTTATCATTTTTCTCAGGCAAGGAAGCCAATCCCTCAATCATGTGTGACAATAGAATCACTTCGTCATCTATATATAAAAGTATAATAAGTGCATAAATGTATATATATATACACACAACCGACACACATAGTTTTTTATTCTTTTTTTAAAATTTATTTTACTTGACCGTGATATGTTTCTTTGTTGCCACATGTGGGATCTATTGTTTTACACATAGCTTTTTATTTTTGAAATACTTATAGAATTCACAGGAAGTTTGAAAAAATGTTAAAGTTGAGTCTCCTGTAGTATCTTATTCACCTAGTTATCCCTCCCATGGTAAACATCTTGGCATAATGCTAATGAACATAATAAAATAACAATAAAGCAAAAAAACATTCATCGACGTTGATAAAATCCACAGAACTTGTTCAAATCTCCAGCACATTCAGCATGCACTCATTTGTATGTGTTAGTGTATGTTGTGCCCCCACCCCCCCCACCCCCCTAAGAATTTAAAACATACAGGGGGAAAAGTTAATAATGAATTAATAATATAATAGCCTTTTGAAACTGTCTTTTTTTCACTCTGCATATAATCTCCAGGAAATACCATTCCAGCTTTTTTGTATCAATAGATGTTATTTGTGCTGAATAGTAATTCCATAGTGTGGAAATGCCAGTTTCACCCTTAACCCATGAAAAAGACATCTGTTTGTATTTTTGTTCTCCCAGTTTTCCAGCAATTACAAATTGCTGTCTATTTAACATTCATGGTTTAGTTAAGTGGTTATGTAACTGACGAGGGAACATTAAGTTTATGTCTTTCTCTTGGGATTGAATGCCTAAGTATATTCATTTGCTGGCCCTGAAGGGTAAATTCTAGAGTAGTTCTGTTTAAGAAACTACTTCCCAGGAGTGGCTGTACCAATTCACATTTCCACAGCAATGGCTGCGTGATCAAGTTTCTCTGTGATCACCAGCCTGCAATTGGTGTTTAAAACTGTTTTTTTAATTTTAAGCCATTTTAATCGGTGTATAATAGAATATCTAATTGTTGATCTTCAATATTAAATTTATCTTTAATTTTTTGTAAATGTGGCCTAATGATATTGTATATCATTTCATGTGGTTTTATTTGCCATTTATACTCTTCTATGAAGTATCTTATTTCATGTTCTTGGAAGAAACGCCTCGCCCAGTTCCCTCTAGTTGGGATGATTTGTTTGACTTACTGAAATTCAGGAGTTCTTTGTAAGATACGAAGGCAATGATGCCTTTATCGTACACTTGCTCGAGAGTTTGGAGGAGCACCAACGTTTTGAATTTTGATAAAAGTCTCTCTCTTATATTATTTAACATTAAAATGTTTAATCATAGCCTTTTCTTCTTTCTTTTTTTTAATTCTAGCCTTTTTCTATTGCACCTTTTCCCATTAGTGCAATCATGGTACATCTATCTAGAGAAATGCATCTACCTGACGCATGTTTTTTTCCCCCAGTTGTTTATATCACGCTAACAAATGTTTTTTTTATACCTCAGTTTAGCCCCACGAGAGACACCTGAAAGTCATCCCTGCTACTTCCTTATCTTTAATTTCTATTCTAAACCCCCCACCCAACTCCAGTCTAAAACTTACTAGGCAATTACTCCTTTTAACTCTAATATCGAATTTTTATCCTCAGTGCTGTTGTCTTAATTCATTGCTGTTTGTTCTTAAAATCTTTATTTATATTCTTGTCAGAATCATTGCACTGAGTTTTTCTAATTATATTAGCTGGCTTTCCAGTCTTGCCTAACCTAAGGAAAAGCCAA
>JAJLRB010002474.1:0-21936 GCA_020976825.1 Odocoileus hemionus | reverse complement strand
CCCTATACATGTGACATCACAGCAAATAATCTGTGTCATCATACCGACTCTATTGACCACGTCACACCTACTCTTTGTATGACATTACACTCTGCATTTGTATAGCCTCATTGCACTGTGGAAAACATCACATCCTCACGTTATGACATCAAACCACCATTTCTAAGGTATCACACACAGTATATTTGACATCATATCCACAGTATCTCTGTCTTCACATCCACCGTATTGATGATATCGCAACAAGTGTATCTATGAGATCCCATCTGCTATATATTATGACGTCATATCCATTTTATACAATACATATTCACTAGTTTTCTTACCTCACAACCACTGTATCTGCGTCTCACACCCACTCTTTCCATCTTATCACACTGTTTGTATGTATGATATCACACCCCTGTTTGGTACCATCATAAACACTATTTAAAGCATCACATCCACATTTTATGACATGACAAAACGTTATTTATGACATCACAGGCACTCTACTCAAGACATTACTCCAAATATATCTGACATAGCATCCACTGTCTCTGTGTGATCACAGCCACTCTAATGATGATCTCAGACCAACTGTACGTATGGAATCACACCCATTTTATGTATGACATCTTAGGCACTATACAGAACGTCACATCCACTCTTTATTACTTCAGACGATTGCAGTCATCGCATTACCTCCATTGCATTCGTGGCATCAAAGACACTACATATGAGATCACACACATCACAACACAACCGTCGTATCTGCCATCTCGCCATTGTATCTGAGACTACATCCACTGTATCTGTGTCTTCAAAGCAAGTGTATCAATGATTCCACACCCACTCTCTGAACGATATCACACACACTCTATGTATGACATCACATTCAGGATGAATGACATGACATATACCCTTTATGACATCACATCCCTATATGTATGACATCGCAGCTAGTATATTTATGACATCATATCCAATATATATGATATGACACATACTGCTTTCTTGAAAATGCATCGTCTATACCTGATATCTCACCCACTATATTTGACATCACTGCCACAGTATATGTGCCATCACACAGATGACACACACGTGTGTATCGATGTACAACTGTGTCGATTACATCACGATAAGTATGTAAGTCATGACACTGCACACATATGACATCTTACACCTTCTACATGACATCACATTCACGCTTTATGACATCAATGATCAGTATTTAGGACATCACAAACACTGCTTTCATGACATCAGATCCCCTCTACATGACATCACATCCACGGTTTATGACATCTCATCCCCTCTCTCGGTGACATCACAGCCATACCATCTGTATCATCACATCCACTATGGTTCTGAGAACATATCCACTATATTTGACATGAAACACAACATGTCAAGACAATACAAACACTCTATCTGACAGCATAACCTCCATAATCTGTATCAGTGTGATGACACGCATTCTATCAATGATATAACACACACTGTATGTAGGACACCACACGTACTATATGTATCGAACAATATGCGGTATACAGGACATCACACCCAGGCAGGGTGACATCAAGTCACTCTATTCATGACATCAAATCTACTTTATCTCACATCACACCCTTTGTATCTGAAAGCACATCCACTGTACCTGTGTCATCACACACAGTTTATCGACCATATAACCCCTTTGTATGTATGATACCACAGCCACAAAGTCGATGACATCTTACGAACTACATATGATATCACATCCACTCTGTATGATATCACACCACTCTATGACATCACACCCACTGTTCTCATGTCATCAACCCAGTATATCTGGCATCACATCCACTTTACCTGGGTCATTACTGAGCATATTGATGATAACACACCAGCATTATTTGTGATATCAAACCCACTATATATGTGACATCCTATGATTAATTTGTGACATAACACCGACTCTTTATGACATCACAAGCCTGTATTCATGGCAACACACCCACTCGATTCATAACACCACACCCACTCTATATGACATCACATACACTCTACTTGTGACATCACAGCCACTGTAATTATGACAAGACACCTACTATGCTTTTGACACCATACTCAGTAAAAATAACATCGCACTTCAAATATGAATGGGAACAACACCACTGTATCCGATGTCATGGCACATACGACATTTAGGACGTCATATCCACTATATACGTTCTCACCCACACTGTGTTTGTGACTACACAAGCTCTATGTCGGTCTTGAAACCCGTTCTAACTGCCATCACATCCACTGTATATATCATCACACACACTTTGTCGACGCCATCACAACAACTATGTAAGAGATCACAAGTGGCATATGTGTGCCATCAGATGCACTACACATGACATCATATCCACACTCTATGTCAACAATCCTCAGTATGTATGACATCATATGAACTGTATACATGACATCACACGCATTGTATACGATATGACATTTCATCTACTGTGTATGATATCACAGTCACTATATAATTGACATCATACAATGACTCTATCTATGACATCACACACTCTAAGTTTAAGACTTATCTACTTTATGTGGCATCACACACAGTGTTAAGAGAACAGAACCATTGTGTACTTCACAGACACCATATCTGATATCATACCCACTGTTTCTGTGTCATCACAGAAAATGTATCAATTTTATCAAACCTAGTGTATGTATCACATCACCTCGCTATATGTATGAAATCATATGTAATACCTATGACATCACATCCACTCTTTACGACATCAAATCACTTTATTTATGACATCACGTTCAGTATATCTGACCTCACATCAACTGGATCTGTGTCGCCACACCCAGTCTTTCGATGATATCACAACCAATATATATATGATATCACATCCAGTATACGTGTGACATCCTATGCACTACATTTATGACATCACACCCACTATGTATAACATCACAACCCCCTGAGTTGCTGACACCTCACGCGAACTATGAATGATAACATTTGCACTGTAGATGGCATCACATCCTCTTTATGACAGGAAACCACACTATTTATGATGTCACATTCACTTCAGACATGACATCACACCCACTATATGAGACAGCACACCCACTCTATCTTTGCCATGACAACCTATCCACTGATATCACACGAAATTTTATGTGACATTACAACCACTATACCTGTGACATCAGTTGCACTCTATGACACCACATCTACTCCTTAAGACTTCACACGACGGTACTTATGACGTAACATCTTCTATATATAAAGCCATATCCAGTAAGTAGAACAATATATACCCTATACATGTGACATTACAGCAAATAATCTGTGTCACCACACCGACTGTATTGACCACGTCACACCTACTCTTTGTATGACATCACACTCTGCATTTGTATAGCATCTTTGCACTGTGGAAAACATCACATCCTCACGTTACGACATCAAACCACCATTTCTAAGGCATCACACAC
Source organism: Odocoileus hemionus (assembly GCA_020976825.1). Classification (NCBI taxonomy): domain Eukaryota; kingdom Metazoa; phylum Chordata; class Mammalia; order Artiodactyla; family Cervidae; genus Odocoileus; species Odocoileus hemionus. Next base: position 18,459 of record JAJLRB010002474.1, on the reverse strand, counting down.
AGTATATTTGACATCATTTCCAGCAGTATCTCTGTCATCACATCCACCGTATTGATGATATCACAACAAGTGTATCTATGAGATCCCATCTGCTATATAGGATGACATCATATCCATTGTATACAATACATATTTACTAGTTTTATTACCTCACAACCACTGTATCTGAATCTCACACCCACTCTTTCCATCTTATCACACCCTTTGTATGTGTGACATCACACCCCTCTTTGCCTACCATCATAAACACTATATAAAGCATCACATCCACATTTTATGACATGAAACCACATTATTTATGACATCACATGCACTCTACTCATGACATTACTCCAAATATATCTGACATTGCATCCACTGTCTCTGTGTGATCACAACCACTCTAATGATGATCTCAGTCCAACTATACGTATGCCATCACACCCATTTTATGTATGACATCTTAGACACTATACAAAACGTTACATCCACTTTTTATTACTTACACGATTGCAGTGATCGCATTACATCCATTGCATTCGTGACATCACAGACACTATATATGAGATCACACATATCACAACACAACCGTTGTATCTGCCATCTCACCCATTGTATCTGAGATTACATCCACTGTATCTGTGTCCTCAAAGCCAGAGTATCAATGATTCCACACCCACTCTTTAAACGATATCACACACACTCTATGTATGACATCACATATAGGATGAATGACATGACATATACCCTTTATGACATCACAGCCCTAAATATATGACATCACAGCTAGTATATTTATGACATCATATCCAATATATATGATACAACACATACTGCTTTCATGAAAATGCAACGTCTATACCTGACATCTCACCCACTATATTTGACATCACTGCCACTGTATATGTACCATCACACAGATGACACACACGTGTGTATCGATGTACCTCTGTGTCGTTGACATCACAAAAAGTATGTAAGTCATGACACGGCACACATATGACATGTTACACATTCTACATGACATCACATTCACGCTTTATGTCATCAATGATCAGCATTTAGGACATCACAAACACTGCTTTCATGATATCAGATCCCCTCTACATGACATCACATCCACGGTTTATGACATCTCATCCCCTATCCCTGTGACATCACAGCCACTCCATCTGTATCATCACATCAACTATGGTTCTGAATACATATCCACTATATTTGACATGAAACACACCATGTCAGGACAATACAACCACTCTATCTGACAGCATAAACTCCATAATCTGTATAAGTGTGATGATACCCACTCTATCGATCATATAACACACACTGTATGTAGGACACCACACATACAATATGTATCGAACAATTTGCAGTATACAGGACATCACAACCACGCAGGGTGACATCAAGTCACTCTATTCATGACATCAAGTCTACTTTATCTCACATCACACCCTTTATATCTGACAGCACATCCACTGTACCTGTGTCATCACACACAGTTTATCGACCATATAACCCCCATTGTATGTGTGATACCACAGCCACAAAGTCTGTTACATCTTACGAACTACATATAACATCACACCCACTCTGTATGATATCACAACACTCTATGACATCACACCCACTGTTCTCATGTCATCAACCCAGTATATCTGGCATCGCATCCACTCTACCTGGGTCATTACTGAGCATATTGATAATAACACACCAGCATTATGTGTGATATCAAACCCACTATATGTATGACATCCTATGATTAATTTGTGACATAACACCGACTCTTTATGACATCACAAGCCTGTATTCATGGCAACACACCCACTCGATTCATGACACCACACCCACTCTATATGACATCACATACACTCTACTTGTGACATCACAGCCACTGTATTTATGACAAGACACCTACTATGCTTTTGACACCATACTCAGTAAAAATAACATCGCACTTCGAATTTGAATGGGAACACTACCACTGTATCCGATGTCATGGCACATTCTACGTTTAGGGCGTCATATACACTATATACGTTCTCACCCGCTCTCTGTGTCTGACTACACAAACTCTATGTCTGTCTTGAAACACGTTCTAACTGCCATCACATCCACTGTATATATCATCACACCCACATTGTCGACGCCATCACAACAAATATGTCAGAGATCACAACAAATATGTCAGAGATCACAGGTGGCATATGTGTGCCATCAGATGCACTACACATGACATCATATCCACACTCTATGTCAACAATCCTCAGTATGTATCACATCACATGCACTGTATTCATGACATCACACGCATTGTATACGATATGACATTTCATCTACTGTGTATGATATCCCAGTCACTATATAAGTGACATCATACAATGACTCTATCTATGACATCACACACTCTACCTTTACGACTTATCTACTTTATGTGGAATCACACACAGTGTTAAGAGAACAGAACCATTGTATACTTCACAGACACCATATCTGATATCATACCCACTGTTTCTGTGTGATCACAGCAAATGTATCAATTTTATCAAACCTAGTGTATGTATCACATCACCTCGCTATATGTATGAAATCATATGTAATACCTATGACATCACATCCACTCTTTACGATATCACACCACTTTGTTTATGACATCACAATCAGTATATCTGACCTCACATCAACTGGATTTGTGTGGCCACACCCAGTCTTTCGATGTTATCACAACCAATATGTATATGATATCACATCCAGTATACGTGTGACATCCTATGCACTACATTTATGACATCACACCCATTCTCAATAACATCACAACCCCCTGAATTGCTGACACCTCACGCGGACTATGAATGATAACATTTGCACTGTAGATGGCATCACATCCTCTTTATGACAGCAAACCACACTATTTATGATGCCACATCCACTTCAGAGATGACATCACACCACTATATGAGACAGCACACCCACTCTATCTTTGCCATGACAACCTATCAACTAATATCACACGAAATTTTATGTGACACTACAACCACTATACTTGTGACATCAGTTGCACTCTATAACACCACATCTACTCCTTAAGTCTTCACACGACGGTACTAATGACGTCACAACTTCTATATATAAAGCCACATCCAGTAAGTAGAACAATATATACCCTATACCTGTGACAATACAGCAAATAATCTGTGTCACCACACCGACTGTATTGACGTCACACCTACTCTTTGTATGACATCACACTCTGCATTTGTATAGCATCTTTGCACTCTGGAAAACATCACATCCTCACGTTTCGACATCAAACCACCATTTGTAAGGCATCACACACAGTATATTTGACATCATATCCACAGTATCTCTGTCATCACATCCACCGTATTGATGATATCACAACAAGTGTATCTATGAGATCTCATCTGCTATATAGGATGACATCATATCCATTGTATACAATACATATTCACTAGTTTTGTTACCTCACAACCACTGTATCTGAATCTCACACCCACTCTTTCCATCTTATCACACCCTTTATATGTATGACATCACACCCCTCTTTGCCTACCATCAGAAACACTATATAAAGCATCACATCCACATTTTATGACATGACACCACATTATTTATGACATCACATGCACTCTACTCATGACATTACTCCAAATATATGACATTGCATCCACTGTCTCTGTGTGATCACAACCGCTCTAATGATGATCTCAGTCCAACTGTACGTATGACATCACACCCATTTTATGTATGACATCTTAGGCACTATACAAAACTTCACATCCACTCTTTATTACTTCACACGATTGCAGTGATCGCATTACATCCATTGCATTCGTGGCACCACAGACAATATATATGAGATCACACACATAACAACACAACCGTCGTATCTGCCGTCTCACCCATTGTATCTTAGACTACATCCACTGTATCTGTGTCCTCAAAGCCAGTGTATCAATGATTCCACACACACTCTCTAAACGATATCACACACACTCTATGTATGACATCACATACAGAATGAATGACATGACATAAACCCTTTATGACATCACAGCCCTAAATATATGACATCACAGCTAGTATATTTATGACATCATATCAAATATATATGATATGACACATACTGCTTTCATGAAAATGCTACGTCTATACCTGATATCTCACCCACTATATTTGACATCACTGCCACTGAATATGTACCATCACCCAGATGACATACACGTGTGTATCGATGTACCTCTGTGTCGTTGACATCACAACAAATATGTAAGTCGTGACACGGCACCCATATGATATCTTACACATTCTACATGACATCACATTCACGCTTTTTGACATCAATGATCAGTATTTAGGACATCACAAACACTACTTTCATGACATCAGATCCCCTCTACATGACATCATATCCACGGTTTATGACATCTCATCCCCTATCTCTGTGACATCACAGCCACTCCATCTGTATCATCACATCCACTATGGTTCTGAGAACATATCCACTATATTTGACATGAAACACACCATGTCAAGACAATACAAACACTCTATCTGACAGCATAACCTCCATAATCTGTATCAGTGTGATGACACCCACTCTATCGATGATATAACACACACTGTATGTAGGACACCACACATACAATATGTATCGAACAATATGCAGTATAGAAGACATCACATCCACGCAGGGTGACATCAAGTCACTCTATTCATGACATCAAGTCTACTTTATCTCACATCACACCCTTTATATCTGACAGCACATCCACTGTACCGGTGTCATCACACACAGTTTATCGACCATATAACCCCCATTGTATGTGTGATACCACAGCCACAAAGTCTATTACATCTTACGAACTACATATGACATCACAATCCACTTTTTATGATATCACACCACTGTATGAAATCACACCCACTGTTCTCATGTCATCAACCCAGTATATCTGGCATGGCATCCACTTTACCTGGGTCATTACTGAGCATATTGATGATAACACACCAGCATTATGTGTGATATCAAACCCACTATATGTATGACATCCTATCATTAATTTGTGACTTAACACTGACTCTTTATGACATCACAAGCCTGTATTCATGGCAACACACACACTCGATTCATGATACCACGCCCACTCTATATGACATCACATACACTGTACTTGTGACATCACAGCCACTGTATTTATGACAAGACACCTACTATGCTTTTGACACCATACTCAGGAAAAATAACATCGCACTTCGAATTTGAATGGGAACACTACCACTGTATCCGATGTCATGGCACATGCTACGTTTAACACGTCATATCCACTATATACGTTCTCACCCGCACTCTGTGTCTGACTACACAAGCTCTATGTCTGTCTTGAAACCCGTTCTAACTGCCATCAAATCCACTGTATATGTCATCACACCCACTTTGTCGACCCCATCACAACAACTATGTAAGAGATCACAGGTGGCATATGTGTGCCATCAGATGCACTACACATGACATCATATCCACACTCTATAGAAACAAACCTCAGTATGTATGACATCACCTGCACTGTATTCATGACATCACATGCATTGTATACAATATGACATTTCATTTACTGGGTATGATATCACAGTCACTATGTAAGTGACATCATACAATGACCCTATCTATGACATCACACACTCTACCTTTACGACTTATCTACTTTATGTGGCATCACAAACATTGTTATGAAAACAGAAACCTTGTGTACTTCACAGACACCATATCTGTTATCTCACCCAGAGTATCTGTGTGATCACAGCAAATGTATCAATTTTATCAAACCTAGTGTATGTATGACATCACCTCCACTATATGTATGAAATCATATGTAATACCTATGACATCACATCCACTCTTTACGACATCACACCACTTTATTTATGACATCACGTCCACTATATCTGACCTCACATCAACTGGATCTGTGTAGCCACACCCAGTCTTTCGATGATATCACAACCAATATGTATATGATATCACATCCAGTATATGTGTGACATCCTATGCACTACATTTATTACATCACACCCACTCTGTATAACATCACAACCCCCTGAGTTGCTGACACCTCACGCGGACTATGAATGATAACATTTGCACTGTAGATGGCATCACATCCTCTTTATGACAGCAAACCACACTATTTATGATGTCACATCCACTTCAGACATGACGTCACACCACTATATGAGACAGCACACCCACTCTATCTTTGCCATGACAACCTATCCACTGATATCACACGAAATTTTATGTGACACTACAACCACTATACCTGTGACATCAGTTGCACTCTATGACACCACATCTACTCCTTAAGTCTTCACATGATGGTACTTATGACGTCACAACTTCTATATATAAAGCCACATCCAGTAAGTAGAACAATATATACCCTATACTTGTGACATCACAGCAAATAATCTGTGTCACCATACCGAATGTATTGACCACGTCACACCTACTCTTTGTATGACATCACAATCTGCATTTGTATAGCGTCTTGCACTGTGGAAAACATCACATCCTCACGTTACGACATCAAACCACCATTTCTAAGGCATCACACACAGTATATTTGACATCATATCCACAGTATCTCTATCATCACATCCACCGTATTGATGATATCACAACAAGTGTATCTATGAGATCCCATCTGCTATATAGGATGACATCATATCCATTGTATACAATACATATTCACTAGTTTTGTTACCTCACAACCAATGTATCTGAATCTCACACCCAGTCTTTCCATCTTATCACACCCTATGTATGTATGACATCTCACCCCTCTTTGCCTACCATCAGAAACACTATATAAAGCATCACATCCACATTTTATGACATGACACCACATTATTTATGACATCACATGCACTCTACTCATGACATTACTCCTAATATATCTGACATTGCATCCACTGTCTCTGTGTGATCACAACCACTCTAATGATGATCTCAATCCAACTGTACGTATGACATCACACCCATTTTATGTATGACATCCAAGACACTATACAAAACTTCACATCCACTCTTTATTACTTCACACGATTGCAGTGATTGCATTACATCCATTTCATTCTTGGCACCACAGACACTATATATGAGATCACACACATAACAACACAACCGTCGTATCTGCCGTCTCACCCATTGTATCTGAGACTACATCCACTGTATCTGTGTCCTCAAAGCCAGTGTATCAATGATTCCACACCCACTTTCTAAACGATATCACACATACTCTATGTATGACATCACATACAGGATGAATGACATGACATAAACCCTTTATGACATCACAGCCCTTTATGTGTGACATCACAGCTAGTATATTTCTGACATCATATCCAATATATATGATATGACACATACTGCTTTCATGAAAATGCAACGTCTATACCTGACATCTCACCCACTATATTTGACATCACTGCCACTGTATATGTACCATCACACAGATGACACACACGTGTGTATCGATGTACCTCTGTGTCGTTGACATCACAACAAGTATGTAAGTCATGACACGGCACCCATATGACATGTTACACATTCTACATGACATCACATTCACGCTTTATGACATCAAGGGTCAGTATTTAGGACATCGCAAACACTGCTTTCATGACATCAGATCCCCTCTACATGACATCCCTTCCACGGTTTATGACATCTCATCCCCTATCCCTGTGACATCACAGCCACTCCATCTGTATCATCACATCAACTATGGTTCTGAATACATATCCACTATATTTGACATGAAACACACCATGTCAGGACAATACAAACACTCTATCTGACAGCATAACCTCCATAATCTGTATCAGTGTGATGACACCCACTTTATCGATGATATAACACACACTGTATGTAGGACACCACACCTACAATATGTATCGAACAATATGCAGTATAGAGGACATCACACACACGCAGGGTGACATCAAGTCACTCTATTCATGATATCAAGTCTGCTTTATCTCACATCACACACTTTATATCTGACAGCACATCCACTGTACCTGTGTCATCACACACAGTTTATCGACCATATAACCCCCATTGTATGTGTGATACCACAGCCACAAAGTCTATTACATCTTACGATCTACATATGACATCACATCCACTCTGTATGATATCACACCACTGTATGACATCACACCCACTGTTCTCATGTGATCAACCCAGTATATCTGGCATGGCATCCACTTTACCTGGGTCATTACTGAGCATATTGATGATAACACACCAGCATTATGTGTGATATCAAACCCACTATATGTATGACATCCTATGATTAATTTGTGACTTAACACCGACTCTTTATGACATCACAAGCCTTTATTCATGGCAACACACACACTCGATTCATGACACCACACCCACTCTATATGACATCACATACACTCTACTTGTGACATCACAGCCACTGTATTTATGACAAGACACCTACTATGCTTTTGACACCATACTCAGTAAAAATAACATCGCATTTCGAATTTGAATGGGAAGACTACCAATGTATCCGATGTCATGGCACATACTATGTTTAACACGTCATATCCACTATATACGTTCTCACCCGCACTCTGTGTCTGACTACACAAGCTCTATGTCTGTCTTGAAACCTGTTCTAACTGCCATCAAATCCACTGTACATGTCATCACACCCACTTTATAGACGCCATCACAGCAACTATGTAAGAGATTACAGGTGGCATATGTGTGCCATCAGATGCACTACACATGACATCATATCCACACTCTATAGAAACAAACCTCAGTATGTATGACATCACCTGCACTGTATTCATGACATCACAGACATTGTATACAATATGACATTTCATTTACTGGGTATGATATCACAGTCACTATATAAGTGACATCATACAATGACCCTATCTATGACATCACACACTCTACCTTTACGACTTATCTACTTCATGTGGCCTCATAAACATTGTTATGAAAACAGAAACCTTGTGTACTTCAGAGACACCATATCTGTTATCTCACCCAGAGTATCTGTGTGATCACAGCAAATGTATCAGTTTTATCAAACCTAGTGTATGTATGACATCACCTCCACTATATGTTTGAAATCATATTTAATACCTATGACATCACATCCACTCTTTACGACATCGCACCACTTTATTTATGACATCACGTCCACTATATCTGACCTCACATCAACTGGATCTGTGTCGTCACACCCAGTCTTTCGGTGATATCGCAACCAATATATATATGATATCACATCCAGTATGCGTGTGACATCCTATGCACTATATTTATGACATCACACCCACTCTGTATAATATCACAGCCCCCTGAGTTGCTGACACCTCACGCGGACTATGAATGATATCATTTGCACTGTAGATGGCATCACATCCTCTTTATGACAGCAAACCACACTGTTAATGATGACACATCCACTTCAGACATGATGTCACACCCACTATATGAGACAGCACACCCACTGAATCTTTGCCATGACAACCTATCCACTGATATCACACGCAATTTTATGTGACATTACCCCCACTATACGTGTGACATCAGTTGCACTCTATAACATCACATCTACTCCTTAAGTCTTCACACGATGATACTTATGATGTCACAACCTCTATATATGAAGTCACATCCAGTAAGTAGGGCAATATATACCCTATACATGTGACATCACAGCAAATAATCTGTGTCATCATACCAACTCTATTGACCACGTCACACCTACTCTTTGTATGACATTACACTCTGCATTTGTATAGCATCATTGCACTGTGGAAAACATCACATCCTCAGGTTACGACATCAAACCACCATTTCTAAGGTATCACACACAGTATATTTGACATCATATCCACAGTATCTCTGTCATCACATCCACCGTATTGATGATATCGCAACATGTGTATCTATGAGATCCCATCTGCTATATATGATGACATTATATCCATTTTATACAATACGTATTCACTAGTTTTGTTACCTCACAACCACTGTATCTGAATCTCACACCCACTCTTTCCATCTTATCACACCCTTTGTATGTGTGACATCACACCCCTGTTTGCGTACCATCATAAACACTTTTCAAAGCAACACATCCACATTTTATGACATGACAAAACGTTATTTTTGACATCACAGGCACTCTACTCATGACATTACTCCAAATATATCTGACATAGCATGAACTGTCTCTGTGTGATCTCAGCCACTCTAATGATGTTCTCAGAGCAACTGTACGTATGACATCACACCCATTTTATGTATGACATCTTAGGCACTATACAGAACGTCACATCCACTCTTTATTACTTCAGATGATTGCAGTCATCGCATTACCTCCATTGCATTCGTGCCATCACAGACACTATATATGAGATCACACACATCACAACACAACCGTCGTATCTGCCATCTCACCCATTGTATCTGAGACAACAGCCACTGTATCTGTGTCCTCAAAGCCAGTGTATCAATGATTCCACACCCACTCTCTGAACGATATCACACACACTCTATATATGACATCACATTCAGGATGAATGACATGACATATATTCTTTATGACATCATATCCCTATATACATGACATCACAGCTATTATATTTATGACATCATATCCAATATATATGATATGACACATACTGCTTTCTTGAAAATGCAACGTCTATACCTGACATCTCACCCACTATATTTGACATCACTGCCACTGTATATGTGCCATCAACCAGATGACACACACGTGTGTATCGATGTACATCTGTGTCGATGACATCACAATAAGTATATAAGTCATGACACTGCACACATATGACATCTTACACATTCTACATGACATCACATTCACGCTTTATGACATCAATGATCAGTATTTAGGACATCACAAACACTGCTTTCATGACATCAGATCCCCTCTACATGACATCACATCCACGGTTTATGACATCTCATCCCCTATCCCTGTGACATCTCAGCCACTCCATCTGTATCATCACATCCACTATGGCTCTGAGAACATATCCCCTATATTTGACATGAAACACACCATGTCAAGACAATACAACCACTCTATCTGACAGCATAACCTCCATAATCTGTATCAGTGTGATGACACGCATTCTATCAATGATAGAACACACACTGTATGTAGGACACCACACATACTATATGTATCGAACAATATGCATTATACAGGACATCACACCCAGGCAGGGTGACATCAAGTCACTCTATTCATGACATCAAATCTACTTTATCTCACATCACACCCTTTGTATCTGACAGCACATCCACTGTACCTGTGTCATCACACACAGTTTATCGACCATATAACCCCCATTGTATGTATGATACCACAGCCACAAAGTCGATGACATCTTACGAACTACATATGACATCACATCCACTCTGTATGATATCACACCACTGTATGACATCACACCCACTGTTCTCATGTCATCAACCCAGTATATCTGGCATGGCATCCACTTTACCTGGGTCATTACTGAGCATATTGATGATAACACACCAGCATTATGTGTGATATCAAACACACTATATGTATGACATCCTATGTTTACTTTATGACATAATACCGACTCTTTATGACATCACAAGCCTGTATTCATGGCAACACACCCACTCGATTCATGACACCACACCCACTCTCTATGACATCACATACACTGTACTTGTGACATCACAGCCACTTTAATTATGACAAGACACCTACTATGCTTTTGACACCATACTCAGTGAAAATAACATCGCACTTCGAATATGAATGGGAACACTACCACTGTATCCGATGTCATGGCACATACTACATTTAGGATGTCATATCCACTATATACGTTCTCACCCACACTGTGTTGTGACTACACAAGTTCTATGTCTGTCTTGAAACCCGTTCTAACTGTCATCACATCCAGTGTATATGTCATCACACACACTTTGTCGACACCATCACAACAACTATGTAAGAGATCACAAGTGGCATATGTGTGCCATCAGATGCACTACACATGACATCATATCCACACTCTATGTCAACAATCCTCAGTATGTATGACATCACATGTACTGTATTCATGACATCACATGCATTGTATACGATATGACATTTCATCTACTGTGTATGATATCACAGTCACTATATAAGTGACATCATACAATGACTCTATCTATGACGTCACACACTCTACCTTTACGACTTATCTACTTTATGTGGCATCACACACAGTGTTAAGAGAACAGAACCATTGTGTACTTCACAGACACCATATCTGTTATCTCACCCAGAGTATCTGTGTAATCTCAGCAAATGTATCAATTTAATCAAACCCAGTGTATGTATCACATCACCTCCACTATATGTACGAAATCATATGTAATACCTATGACATCACATCCACTCTTTACGACATCACACTACTTTATTTATGACATAACGTCCACTATATCTGACCTCACATCACCTGGATCTGTGTCGTCACACCCAGTCTTTCGGTGTTATCGCAACCAATATATATCTATGATATCACATCCAGTATACGTGTGACATCCTATGCACTATATTTATGACATCACACCCACTCTGTATAATATCACAGCCCCCTGAGTTGCTGACACCTCACACGGACTATGAATGATATCATTTGCACTGTAGATGGCATCACATCCTCTTTATGACAGCAAACCACACTATTTATGATGTCACATCCACTTCAGACATGGCGTCACACCCACTGTATGAGACAGCACACCCACTGAATCTTTGCCATGACAACCTATCCACTGATATCACACGCAATTTTATGTGACATTACCCCCACTATACGTGTGACATCAGTTGCACTCTATAACATCACATCTACTCCTTAAGTCTTCACACGACGATACTTATGACGTCACAACCTCTATATATGAAGCCACATCCAGTAAGTAGGGCAATATATACCCTATACATGTGACATCACAGCAAATAATCTGTGTCATCATACCGACTCTATTGACCATGTCACACCTACTCTTTGTAGGACATCACGCTCTGCATTTGTGTAGCATCTTTGCACTGTGGAAAACATCACATCCTCAGGTTACGACATCAAACCACCATTTCTAAGGCATCACACACAGTATATGTGACATCATATCCACAGTATCTCTGTCATCACATCCACCGTATTGATGATATCACAACAAGTGTATCTATGAGATCCCATCTGCTATATATGATGACATCATATCCATTGTATACAATACATATTCACTAGTTTTGTTAACTCACAACCACTGTATCTGTGTCTCACACCCACTCTTTCCAACTTATCACACCCTTTGTATGTATGATATTACACCCCTGTTTGCGTTCCATCACAAACACTATTTAAAGCCTCACATCCACATTTTATGACATGACACCACATTATTTATGACATCACATGCACTCTACTCATGACATTACTCCAAATATATCTGACATTGCCTTCACTGTATCTGTGTTATCACAACCACTCTAATGATGATCTCAGCCCAACTCTACCTAAGACATCACACCCATTTTATGTATGACATCTTAGGCACTATACAAAACGTCAAATCCACTCTTTATGACTTCACATGATTGCAGTCATCGAATTACCTCCAGTGCATCCGTGGCGTCACAGACACTATAGCTGAGATCACACACATGACAACACAACGGTCGTATTTGCCATCTAACCCATTGTATCTGAGACCACATCCACTGTATCTGCGTCCTCAAAGCCAGGATATAAATGATTCCACATCCACTCTCTGGACGATATCACACACAGTCTATGTATGACATCACATACAGGATGAATGACATGACATAAACCCCTTATGATATCACAGCCCTATATACATAACATCACAGCTAGTATATTTATAACATCATATCCAATATATATGATATGACACATAATGCTTTCATGAAAATGCAACGTCTATACCTGACATCTCACCCACCATATTTATCATCACTGCCACTGTATATGTGCCATCACAGAGATGACATACACGTGTGTATCGATGTTCCTCTGTGTCGATGATATTACAACAAGTATGTAAGTCATGACACAGCACACATATGACCTCTTACACATTTTACATGACATCACATTCACGCTTTATGACATTAATGATCAATATTTATGACATCACAAAAACTGCTTTCATGACATCAGGTCCCCTTTACATGACATCACATCCACAGTTTATGACATCTCATCCCCTATCATTGTGACATCACAGCCACTCCATCTGTATCATCACATCCACTATGGTTCTGAGAATATATCCCCTATATTTGACATGAAACACACCATGTCAAGACAATACAACCACTCTATCTAACAGCATAACCTCCATAATCTGTATCAGTGTGATGACACCCATTCTATCGATGATATAACACACACTGTATGTTGGACACCACACATACTATATGCATCAAACAATATACAGTATACAGGATATCACATCCACGCAGGTTGACATCAAGTCACTCTATTCATGACATCAAATCTACTTTATCTCTCATCACACCCTTTATATTTGAGAGCACATCCACTGTACCTGTGTCATGACACACAGTTTATCGACCATATAACCCCCATTGTATGTGTGATACCACAGCCACAAAGTCTATGACATCTTACGAACTACATATGACATCACATCCACTCTGTATGATATCATACCACTCTATGATATCACACCCACTGTTCTCATGTCATCAACCCAGTATATCTGGCATCGCATCCACGTTATCTGGGTCATTACTGAGCTTATTGATGATAACACACGAGCATTATGTGTGATATCAAACCCACTATATGTATGACATCCTATGATTAATTTGTGACATAACACCGACTCTTTATGACATCAGAAGCCTGTATTCATGGCAACACACCCAATCGATGCATGACACCACACCCACTCTATATGACATCACATACACTGTACTTGTGACATCACAGCGACTGAAATTATGACAAGACACCTACTATACTTTTGACACCATACTCAGTAAAAATAACATCGCACTTCGAATATGAATGGGAACACTACCACTGTATCCGATGTCATGGCACATACTATGTTTAGGACGTCATATCCACTATATACGTTCTCACTCGCACTGTGCGTCTGACTACACAAGCTCTATGTCTGTCTTGAACCCGATCTAACTGCCATCACATCCACTGTATATGTCATGACACCCACTTTGTCGACCCCATCGCAACAACTATGTAAGAGATCACAGGTGGCATATGTGTGCCATTAGATGCACTACACATGACAACATATCCACACTCTATGACAACAATCCTCAGTATGTATGACATCCCCTGCACTGTATTCGTGACATCACAGGCATTGTATACAATATGACATTTCATCTACTGGGTATGATATCACAGTCACTATGTAAGTAACATCATACAATGACTCTATCTATGGCATCACACACTCTACCTTTACGACTTATCTTCTTTATATGGCATCACACACAGTGTTATGAGAACAGAACCATTGTGTACTTCACAGACACAATATCTGATATCTCACCCACTGTATCTGTGTCATCACAGCAAATATATCAATTTTATCAAACCCAGTGTATGTATCACATCACCTCCACAATATATACATGTAATCATATGTAATACCTATGATATCACATCCACTCTTTACGACATCACACCACTTTGTTTATGACATCACGTCCACTATATCTGACCTCACATCAACTGGATCTGTGTAGTCACACCCAGTCTTTCGGTGATAAAGCAACCAATATATATATGATATCACATCCAGTATACGTGTGACATCCTATGCACTATATTTATGACATCATACCCACTCTGTATAATATCACAACCCCCTGAGTTGCTGACACCTCATGCGGACTATGAATGATATAATTTGCACTTTAGATGGCATCACATCCTCTTTATGACAGCAAACCACACTATTTATGATGTCACATCCACTTCAGACATGACGTCACACCCACTATATGAGACACCACACCCACTGTATCTTTGCCATGACAACCTATCCACTGATATCACACGCAATTCTATGTGACATTACACCCACTATACGTGTGACATCAGTTGCACTCTATAACATCACATCTACTCCTTAAGTCTTCACACGACGATACTTATGACGTCACGACCTCTATATATGAAGCCACATCCAGTAAGTAGGGCAATATATACCCTATACATGTGACATCACAGCAAATAATCTGTGTCACCACACCGACTCTATTGACCACGTCATACCTACTCTTTGTATGACATTACACTCTGCATTTGTATAGCATCATTGCACTGTGGAAAACATCACATCCTCACGTTATGACATCAAACCACCATTTCTAAGGCATCACACACAGTATATTTGACATCATATCCACAGTATCTCTGTCATCACATCCACCGTATTGATGATATCACAATAAGTGTATCTATGAGATCCCATCTGCTATATATGTTGACATCATATCCATTTTATACAATACATATTCACCAGTTTTGTTACCTCACAACCACTGTATCTGCGTCTCACACCCACTCTTTCCATTTTATCACACCCTTTGTATGTATGACATCACACCCCTGTTTGCGTACCATCATAAACACTATTTAAAGCATCACATCCACATTTTATGACATGACACCACATTATTTATGACATCACATGCACTCTACTCATGACATTACTCCAAATATATCTGACATTTTATTCACTGTCTCTGTGTGATCACAACCACTCTAATGATGATCTCAGAGTAACTGTACATATGACATCACAACCATTTTATGTATGACATCTTAGGCCCTATACAAAACGTCTCATCCACTCTTTATGACTTCACACCATTGCAGTCATCACATTACCTCCATTGCATTCGTGGCATCACAGACACTATAGATGAGATCACACACATGACAACACAAATGTTATATCTGCCATCTCACCCATTGTATCTGAGACTACATCCAGGGTATGCTTGTCCTCAAACCCAGGGTATCTATGATACCACACCCACTCTCTGGACCGTATCACACACACTCTATATGACAGCACATTCAGCATGAATGACATGACATAAACTCTTTATGACATCACAGCTCTATATGTATGACATCACAGCTAGTATATTTATGACATCATATCCAATATATATGATAACACACATACTGCTTTCATGACAATGCAACGTCTATACCTGACATCTCACCCACTATATTTAACATCACATCCACTGTATTTGTGCCATCACACAGGTGACACACACGTGTGTATCAATGTAACTCTGTGTCGATGACATCACAACAAGTATGTAAATCATGACAATGCACACATATGACATCATACACATTCTACATGACATCACATTCACACTTTATGACATCAATGATCAGTGTTTATGACATCACAAACGCTGAATTCATGATATTAGATCGCCTCTATATGACATCACATCCACGGTTTATGACATCTTCTCCCCTATATCTGTGACATCACAGCCACTCCATCTGTCCCATGACACCCACTATGGTTCTGAATTCATATCCACTATATTTGACCTGAAACACACCATGAAAAGACAATACAATCACTCTATCTGACAGCATAACCTCCATAATCTGTATCAGTGTGATGACACCCACTATATCAATGATACAACACACACTGTATGTAGGACAACACACTTACTGTATGTATCGAACATTATGCAGTATATACGACATCACACCCACGCTGGGTGACATCAAGTCACTCTATTCATGACATCAAATCTTCTTTTTCTCACATCACACCCTTTATATCTGACAGCACATCCACTGTACCTGTGTCATCACACACAGATTATCAATCATATAACCGCCATTGTATTTATGAAACCACAGCCACAATGTCTATGACATCTTACGAACTACATATGTCATCACATCCACTGTTCTCATGTCATCAACCCAGTATATCTGTCATCGCATCCACTGTACCTGGGTCATTACTGAGTATATTGATTATACCACACCAGCATTAGGTGTGATATCAAACCCACAATATATATGACATCCTGTGATTAATTTGTTACATGACACCCACTCTTTTTGACATCACAAGTCTGTATTCATGGCAACACACCCACTCGATGCATGACACCACACACACTGTATATGACATCACATACACTCTAGTTGTGACATCCTAGCCACTGTAACTATGACAAGACACCTACTATGCTTTAGACACCATACTCAGTAAAAATAAAATCGCACTTGCTATATGAATGGGAACACTACCACTTT
>JAJLRB010002473.1:0-21621 GCA_020976825.1 Odocoileus hemionus | reverse complement strand
TTAATGTAGACATTTACATTTTTCTCCTCTCCATGCCTCTATTCATTGTGTTGTTTTAAGTTTTAATGTTTACTGCCCCCTACAGTAGCTCCCCTCTCTATCCCCTTCGTTTTTTTATTTGTTTGTTTGTTTGGTTTTTGATCTTTTTTTGATGTGGACCATATTTATAATCTTTATTGAACTTGTTACAATAGTGCTTCTGTGTTATTTTTTGTTTTTGTTTTTGGCTGCAAGGCATGTGGGATCTTAGTTCCCTGACCAGGGATCGAACTCACTCCCCTTGCTTTGAGGGCAATGTCTTAACTTCCGGACCAACAGGGAAGTCCCTCTGGCCCTTACTTTCAGACCTCCCTGTCACAGAGCCATTTTCAAAAAATTGAAATCTCAGTGTGTTTCTTTTCTGCTGTAAAGCTTTCAGGACTCCCCTTCACCTACAAAATATGAGCTAAAAGTCATAATATACAGACTATGTGCCCTCCATTTCATCAGTATCTTCAGGCATCTTTTAAAACTCCCTCAGTTGCAGTTTCTATTTCTACAGTTCCAGATAATTTGTCATATCCTACACTTATCCAGATAGAAAAATTTTCTTTTCTCCATGTCTTATTCACTCTCATACTGCTTCTTTAGCTCCTAACTTGCTCTAAAGAGGTCTCCAGGCTTGGCTCCTCTCTGGGCTTGATAGTGTATAATTTCTGAACACTCACACCCACAAATTACCTGGTATATTTAGTTCTCATTGAACTTTCCTGGTTGTCAGATTTTTGTAGGTCTGTTTTCCAAATGTATTGCTAGATTCTTAGAGTAAGTATCTGTGTCTTCATTACTTCTTATCCTGTAAACCTATCAAATATTAAACACTTGCCAAACAAATTAATCAGTGAACAAATGACCAACTGGTGATTATTTTATCAGTGGGCAGAGCATATCTCTTACATGTCATAAGAGATGTTCATAAACTACCAGGTCTGCTAAGCATGTAAACGGACTTTAAAAAATCATACCTCAATATATTCCAAAGAAATTATTTCCTCAAAATTGAAAATGTTAACTGGCATATTCAATGCAGGGAAGAAAAACATGAAACTTTTTTTCTCCTTTTGTGTGTTGCTCCAGCCCAAAGAAAAATGTTTCTTTGAGCAGGTGCCTCCAGGTGTCAGACTGCAGGAAGTCATTTAAAACTGGGGCACACCAGGGTAGTTTCCATGGAAGCAGAAATTAACCCCCAGGAACCTCATATGTTTTTAAGAACCTTCAGGAGCACATCTGTTGCAGCCTCCATCAGACAACAATTGAGGCAAATTTTTATTACAAAATGCAAGTAGGGAAAGAGCAATCACCTTAATAATTATTTCTTGTGCTACTGTGAATCTTCATTTCAGTGATATATGTTTTATATGAATATTTGGAGTAAATAGTTCCAATGTAATTTGATTTTTAAAGTGTTCTTTTTTCCAAGTAAATTATCTTGATTAAAACTGTGAAATGCTAGTCATAGATATTAACAGTTGATAAACACTCTGTTCAATACTTTATCCATGCCTTTGCTTTTGAGAATGTTTTTCTTTTTTAATATTTGTAAATATCTTTAGTCGTATTTTCTCAGGAAAAGCTTCAGTAACTCTGAAGGATATTGGACACAGATTGTACACTCATCATGGATAAAAATACTGTGGTCTAATAATTCTTATTGTTAAGAAGAATTCTTTAAGGACTATATTGGATTTATTTAGAAATTTGTACTAGCATTTTGGAAATCTGCAACTGGCTAAGGTCTTTTTTTTTTCATTTTTCCAGCCTTTTATTTCTGTGAGTTTCACTGAAATATACTGGCTAGTAAACTTTTATAACACAAAAAATTCATTTTGCTTAATAAGTAGATTCAAAGGAAAAACTGCCTCTTACTCTTGGTCATCTATTTTAAACTGACTTTGAGAGGTACGAGTAAAGAATCAAGAATTTAAGCAGAATTGTGTCCTTTTACTTGTATTATGTGTCCTTTTAATTTATAAAATAAAATTAAATTAAAATCATGTTTTTCTAGCCATATCCATTGTAAAGTCCCAGGAACTATTTTAACCCCATGATTTATCCAAGTGTAGAGATTCTTTTTCTTCAATACAATTTTTCCACTAAATGGAATCATGGTCCCTTAGAGACATGGATTCATCATGTTTGGAGTTTAAAGGTACAAAGCAAGCTTAAAATAAATTTCTGTGTCAGAAAAAAAGACAATTCAAATTTAGTTGGATCATATGGAAGATTCAGAGATTAATTAACAGATGATCAGATAGGCCAAGTGGAGACTATTTTAGATGAGAAGAATATTGATCGAATTTGTCTAGCTTACAGCGACTATGAAAAGATCTTGGGTCCATAAGGAAACACACTTAGAAAATTATTAACCAATATGTTCATGAAGATAATAGAATGCATTCTGTTAAATCTTGCTAATCAATTTTTTCTTCGTTGTCCCTGACTAATTTATTGTACCAAGAAAGAACATAAAAGTTAGTAAATGTTAATGAAACAGAAAGAACTGTCTAACTTTACTGATTTGAAATCACCCTCTTGGTTATCATCATGGATCAGTAAAAGCAAATCAAGCTACCCTGAAATCTAATAGATATAATTTTAAGTATCTTTAAGAATGTTATGATCCTAAGATTATAGAAGGGTAGTGAAAAATTCACAAACTCATTTAAATTTGTATCTTTTTATGGGCTGGAACTTCCAGAACTGCTATGTGAGGAACTCAGTCCACACTCTCAGCTAAACAATCATCTAGCAGGAGAAAATCATACACAATTCAAAATCACCAGAAATGATGCTAAGGGCAGACACCAAATGAAAAACAATTATTCAAGAAAATATGTTATGTCATAGTTAAAATAGACAGTGTCTGTGGCATTTGATCACAACCTACCCCCTCCACCCAAAGCTTAGTGTGATGGAAGCTACAGATCTTAGAGAAAAGCTTAAAAGTAAATATTCATGACTTTGAGTTAAGCAATGGTTTCTTAGATATGACACCAAAAGCACAAAGTGACAAAAGAAAAAAATATAAAATTGTGCTTCATTATAGTTACTAATTTTTGTGCTACAAATGATGCTATCAAAGTAAGCCACAAAATAGGAGTAATCATTTAAAATTCATAATCTGATACAAGATTTATATCTAGAATATAAGAGGTACAACTCAATAGAAGAAATAGAAATAATCCAATTAAAAATGAACAAAAAATCAGAATAGATGTTTCTCCAAAGAAGGTAGACAAATAGCTCATAAGCACAAACCATTATTGGTAAATAGGGAAGTGTAAATCAAAGGCTCTTTGAAATGTATGTTTTATGTCTTCAAAGACATTTTTAATCAAAGATAGATAATAACAAGTGTTAGTGAATATCTGGAAAAATTGTTATTCGAATTCACTCCTTGTGGGAATGTAAAAAAAAAATCTTTGGAAATCAAACTGTTTTAGAAAACATTTTGATATTTCCTCGAGTGGTTAAGCATAGAGCTACTGCCTCTCAATTTCACTCCAAAGCAATAACAAGAGACATAATAATATGTCCACACAAACCCTTGTACATGAATGTTTAGCATTTGATAGTGTTAGTTGCTCAGTTGTGTCTGAATCTTTGCAACTTCATGGACTGAAGCCCACCAGGCTCCTCTCTGCATGGAATTCTTCAGGCAAGAATACTGGAGTGTGTAACCATTCCCTTCTCCAAGAAATCTGCCAGAACCAGGAATCAAACCCAGGTCTATCACATTGCTGGCAGATTCTTTACCATTTGATCCACCAGGGAAGGCCACGTGAATGTCTACAGCAGCATTACACACAAAGGCCAAAAAGTTGAAACAATCTAAATGTTCATCAATTTATAGATGGATAAATAAAATGTAATCTAGCCATACAAAGGTATCATTTAGCAATAAAAAGAAATAAAGTACAGATAGAGTCTATAATAAGAATAAAACTCTGAAAATATTATGCTAAGTGAAAAAAATCCAGTTACAACAGATAACATTGTAGGGTATAATTAATCTGAAATGTCCAGAATAGGCAAATATATAGAGACAGAACGTAGATTGGTGATTTCCCAGGGCTAGGAGTTTGCAGGGGATGCCAGGAAGATAGGGAACAACTGCTAACAACCATGAGGTTTCACACCAGAGTGACAAGGAGTGCATGCTCAGTCACACAGTTGTGTCCTACTGTTTCCGATCCCATGGGCTAGAGCCTGGCAGGCTCCTCTGGCCATGGGATTCTCCAGGCAAGAACACTGGAGTGGGTTGCGATGTCTTGTTCTGGGGGATCTTCCCAAGCCACGGGTCAAACCTGCATCTTTTGTGTTTCCTGCATTGGCAGGCAGGTTCTTTACCACTAATGCCAACCAAGAAGCCCCTTGGAGTGACAAATATATCTTAAAATTAGATCATTGTGATGACTGTACAACTCTTTGGTATGTTAAAAACATTAACTTACAGCTTTTAAATGGATGATTTATATGTTATGTAAAATATATCTAATTAAACCTGCTTTTAAAAGACACTTTTTGGAGCCCTGTAAGTCAAAATTTTTGAGGCTAAAAGAAAAAATTGAAATATGAATTTAGGGATTGCGATCTTCTTTTAGAAGAATTAGATGAAATAAACAGAATCAATGGAAGTGGCATAATGATTACTCCTTGTATTAGTCAGGGTTGTCTAGAGAAGAAGAGCGAATAGGATATGTACATCAGAAGAGATTTATTATAAGGAATTGATTCACACAATTATGGAAGCTAAGAAATCCCACGCTCTGCTGTCTGCAAGCTAGAGCCCCTGAAAGGCAGTGTTGGAAGACAGTGTAATTCAGTCCAAATCCAATGTTATTATAGCCTGATAAAAATGTGCTATAAATATGTAGAATTTATACATACATAACGGAAAGAATGATGAATAATATTTATATCTTTCCACAATCAGTAGAATTTTATGTTGCAGATTCCAGTATATATAAATTTTCACTAACAAATAACTCTGCTTATTTCCCTTAATGTTAAACTCGCTTATTCCTTTAAACAAATATCATAGGTTTTCTTCTTTTCAGATATGTATGAATCTTTTTTCAATAAATATAAGTTTTATAATATTTAGCTGACTTGTTTTCAAAGAATGTCCTTCAATGCCTTTTCAGATACATATTGTTTATGCTGCCTTCCATGTTTTGTGTGTATACATATGTGTGAGTGCATGCTTGTGCATGCTGCATTGCTTCAGTCATGTCCAACTCACTATGACCCCATGGACTGTGGCCCATCAGACTCCTCTGTCCATGGGTTCTTCAGGCAAGAACACTGGAGTGGGTTGCCATTTCCTCCTCCAGGTGATCTTCCCAACCCAGGGATCGAACTGGCATCCCCTGGGTTTCCTGCATTGGAAGGTGGATTCTGTACCACTAGTGCCACCTGGGAAGTCCTAAATACGTATATACATATATATACAAAATGTTTTTTTAAATCCATATATATTTGACTTAATTTCCTGGTGCTTCTCATGTTGTCAAACTGTATACACTTCAATAATGTATATTACTATCCAATCTTTTTACGTTTGTGTATTTGTAAGTAAAAGTGCCTTCTTTCTTTGGGGATCTGAAAATTACTCGACAAATTAGGACGTCTGAAGGTAGCTTGGCTTTTATCCATGTATCGAATGAGAACCTGTAACAGTGGTATAGGAAAAAGTGTGAAGAGGCTCCTGCCTTTTAACCTTCTCCAGACAACGGCTTGGGTTCCCTGGTGGCTCAGATGGTAAAGCGTCTGCCTGCAACGCGGGAGACCCGGGTTCAGTCCCTGGGTCGGGAAGATCCCCTGGAGAAGGAAATGGCAACCCACTCCAGTACTCTTGCCTGGAAAATTCCATGGACAGAGGAGCCTGGTAGGCTACAGTCCATGGGGTCGCAAAGAGTCGGAGACGACTGAGCGATTTCACTTCACTTCACTTCACTTCATACAGTGGCTATCTTGCCTCTTACTGCAATGGGGGTTTATTCTTTTTATTTTGGTAGTCTTTGACAAAGTGTGTGTATATATATACATATATACATGTCCAACTCTGCAAATCCCGTGCACTGCAGCCTACCAGGCTTCTCTGTCCATAGGATTCTCCAGGCAAGAATGCTGGATTGGCTTGCCATGGCTTCCTCTAGGGGATCTTTGCGACCCCCAGGGAAGTGGGTCCTGGGACCTGGGAAGGTATATATATATATATATATATATGGCTACCAGTAGCTTCCCTGGTAGCTCAGTTGGTAAAGAATCCACCTGCAGTGCAGGAGAACCCTGTTTGATTCCTGGGTTGCAAAGATTCCCTGGAGAAGCCGACGGCTACCCACTCCAGTATTCTGGCCTTGAGAATCCCATGGACTGTACAGTATATTGGGTCGCAAAGAGTCAGACATGACTGAGCAACTTTCACTTTGACTTTCATATGTATACATATTCCCTGGTGCTTCAGTGGTAAAGAATCCACTTGCCAATGCAGAAAATCTGGGTTCAATCCCTGTATCAGGAAGATCCCCTGGAGAAGGAAATGGTAACCTGCTCCAGTATTCTTGCCTGGGAAATCCCCATGGACATAGGGGCTTGAATATATTAAATAGCATTTACTGTTAATTGGTGTAGCAATCTCTCTAACAACTTACAGTTACGGAGACTTCTTCTTGAAGTGAATACACAGTAGAGAAGATAGATGGGCCAACATTTAAAACTTTTACATTCTAGATGTGCAGTGGGGATTGAGAGTAACTCCACTAATTAGTTTAACCTTAAAGATGTTTCAATGAAGCTATTAAAATGTGGTTTTAAGTGAAATCACAAAATTCCTTCCATAAATTTTATATTTCCAACAAATACAAATATCTATAGGGATTATTCTTAATTTATATATAAAAATAATTTCTGGATTTATGTATTAGTTGAGCTAGAAAAGTCCTTGAAAGGGAATCATATTAATTTTCTTAATAAATTGATTCTATTATTTTTTATATTGGCAAAGCAAAACTACTGCTTTTATTTGTTTCATTTATGATTAACTCCTAATTTATGTTTAAATAATGTCAGTTACATGTGCATTAGCTTGAGGTGGTCCTAAGTCAATGCTACTTCTCCATCATTTTAAAAATTATTATTCAGGGCACTTATTACCTACAGGAGTAAAGCTTATCTATCTTTTCAGTGAGAAAATAAGTCCTAGACTGCCACATAATAGATGTTCAAGAAACATTTATTTAATGAATCATTGACTTAGTTGTGCATTCTGATGGTGGTTTTCCATTTTCTAAGTGAGCCTAACTAACCTTTCTGTATATTCATACTTTCAAGTACTGATGTATGCTAGTCATGTTTCTTGTTTAATCTATCCCCTTCCCACTGACGTATATTTCACTTTCTTAAAGTTATTTGCAATCAATTATTCTAGTTTTTAATTACTTTCTTTGTACCAAAGTGAAAGCTTTATTTCTGAAAATGATGTATTATGCTTAAATATGCTCTACCATATGCAAGTTTAAAGTAGAGAATTCCTAAGTTTTTCTTTTCCAGAACGAATTTGTAAAACCCAATGATATTTGAATTTACTGAAAAACAAATTATTGCCCAGAAATCTTTGGTTACAAGGATGTTATTGTTTTTCATTTTACTTTAAGTAATTTATTTTTGTTGAAAACCAGTTTGACATAATATATTGATATAATATTAAAGTAAGATAATCATAAATCTCTAGGATATATTATATATATAATTTAAAAATGTGATATCATATTACCCATCATGATTCTAATATTATGCTTATTTAATGAATATGGATTATTATAAAAATGTTTCTTTGTGATATTAAAATAAAGTTATGCATGTTTGTTTTAGTTTAGAATTTTTTCTACTTTATTAACTATATACAATCTCTGTAGTTTTATATATAAAAACATTTATTGACTGCTGTGTTTCAAAGTATAAAAATTATTCTTATTCATTCCTCAATTTAAATTGACTAATTATAAACAGCGCTGAGATGAACATTGGGGTGCACATGTCTCTTTCAGATCTGGTTTCCTCGGTGTGTATGCCCAGGAGTGGGATTGCTGGGTCATATGGCAGTTCTATTTCCAGTTTTTTAAGGAATCTCCACACTGTTCTCCATAGTGGCTGTACTAATTTTGCATTCCCACCAACAGTGTAAGAGGGTTCACATTGCAATATGTGGCAGGCAAATTAATCAAGATTTTTTTAAAAATTCATAATAATAAATTGTATCTTTGTTAATAAAACACAATTAGATGTTTACTTTGACCTTCAATTACATAAAACAAATATGTAAAATAAAAAATCATAAGCAGTAAATGAGACCATTTTTGTCATATCAGGTATAAATTTTATTTGAATGACAATTTATGTAATTGTAAATAATTTGTATAAGATACAAATCATGAATGTAAGCTTTGATGTCATCTTACACTTGACTGAAAATATCTAATGAAATATAATTTGGAAAGTTTTGATTTGACAGCTTTCGATACATATAAATTGAACTAAGGCATACATATGTTATTTCAGTTTTATGAAATTAATTCCTTCATGTTATAAGAAAGTAATAGTACATTCTTATCTAATCTTTCCTTATGTCCATTTTCACTGCTATTTTTACTTACTGATCATCTTATTCAGACTTGGATATTATCTACTTTGTAGATGCCATTCATCAACACTTCTAGTTATATTTTTTAAACAAACTGGCAGCTCTCTGATTCTATAAAATTGCTTTTTTCTTCTTCTGAATTTTGAGAGATTGTAAATTTTATTCCATTGTCAGATCACATTTTGTCTTTGTATTCACATAGACAGTAATTATGTTAAACTTTTTTTCCAGAAAGAAGTAAAAATTTCTTAGAGTGTTAAACAAGGTCCTTTGCAAGTTATCTTGAATTTACTTTTCTAAGAATCTCATTCAGTGTTCCATTCTAACTTTCTTAACATCCATCTAATGCTAATACTAGCAGTGCTGAGTTCTGTACTGTATCTTGAGAAATCAATTCTAGGCTATGTAAGAATTTGAATTTCTAGAAAGATGTTGGGTGGGTTATCAAAGCCTTGAATAATATAAATAAAATCAATGACCCTGAATGAATTTGTCAGTAATTGAGTAAGCAGAAGGAATCTAGTTTTTGCACAGGAATCCCTTCAGCTCTTATACAGAAGAGTTTTGTGGTGGGGGGAAGGAATATAGATGGTATTAATAAAATAGACGTTGCAAGATCTAGGTCAGCAGATCTTTACTTTGACAACAAGAGATAAGATAGTGGGGCTTCCCAGCTGGCGCTAGTGGTAAAGAACCCACCTGCCAAGGCAGGAGATACAAGAGATGTGGGTTCATCTCCTGGGTTAGGAAGATCCCTTGGAGCAGGGCATGGGAACCCTCTAGGGTATTCTTGCCTGGAGAATCTCCATGGACAGAGGAGCCTGGTAGGCTACAGTCCATGGGGTTGCAAAGAGTCAGACACTACTGAGCAACTCAACACAGCACAGTGGATATGATGCAGTGTCAGTTCCATGTCTAGGTTTCAAGAGTTCTTTCATATTTCTGATTCTTTTTGTCCCCTTGTGTGACAACCATGTAAACAAGTCTGGGCTGACAGTCTGAAGGGTGAGTGACCACATGGACCAGACAGAATTGAGCCAGCTCAGTTTCTTAGCTGAGACCTCAAGTATGTACTAGCCTGGCCAAGATTAGCATATCCTACCACAGACATGTGAGCAAGGCCACTTGCTAGCTGTTTTGCAATCTTGAGAGCTAAATAAATCCTTGTTGATTTAAGCCACTAAACTTCGGAGTGATCAGTTTACAGCAATAGCTGACTAGTCCATGTGTCCTGGTTCCTTATAGCAGATTTATTTCCTCTGGTGTGCAAACAGCACATTGTACTCTCTGGTTTGTCATTTATCACATTATTCTTTGACTTAATATGGTCTTTCTTCTCTGTGGACAGTATTTCCCACAGGGACAGGGATTACTTGCTCATCTTTGTATCCTTCTAACTAGGCTAAAGGCCTGACACATAAAAGATATGTAGTAAACACTATTAATGGGTGAATTCCAAGTGCTCAAGCTGTTTGTAACACATTGGCAAAATTGAAGATTCCTCTTGTTTCCGTAGGTCTTCCAGGTAAAGCAGCCATGACTTGCTTTCTGTTTTCTCATTGCTGCAGAAGCTTAAAGCATCCTGAGAGATTCAGTGACATTTGCTGTTCAAACATTTTTGTTCCAATTAATAGTGGTGCTTCTCAAGGGGTAGTGCAGCATAAATAGCTGGTCTCAGAGACATCCTCTCCCTGGAAAACTTAGGTGGAAAATCAAAATATGCCATGATTTTAAAGAAAAACAATCTGCATAATTCTCAGTAGAAGTGGAAAACTGGGAATTATATTGTGAAATAGAGCATGTAAAAAACAACGTGGCCACTGCTCTCAGCTACTATCTGAGATAATTCCACAGCAAAATCAGTGAATTAACCTATTTACCTCTTTAACAAACCTGTAAAGATTCCCTCATTTGACAGTGTTATTCTTTAAAAATTCAAATGCATGCATTCTTTCTTTAAATTTCCTAGATGGTAGCTATTATGAAATTATGATGCAAATATACTGTATATTGCATTATATTTGTACCATTCCACAGGAACTAAGCACTTAAACACATTAACTTAGATATATTATCATAATACATATAGTTCTAAATTTTATTTAGTTATTAATTGGCTGTGGTGTTCTTCATTGCTGTGTGGGGCCTTTTCTCTAGTTGCAGCAAGTGTGGTCTATTCTCCAGTTGTGGTGTGCAAGCTTCTTGTCATTGCTTCTCTTGCAGAGCGTGGACTCTAGGCATGCGGGCTTTAGTAATTGCAGTTCCAGGGCTCTCGAGCACAGGCTCAGGAGTGATGGTGCATGGGCTTAGTTGCTCCCAGCACGTGAGATCTTAACAGACTAGGGATTAAACCTGCATCTCCTGCTTCGGCTGGTGGATTTGTTACCACCGATATCATAATGTATGTGTAAGGTGCTTTAAAATGTGCCATTTTTTTTAAATGATCAGCAATATAGGGAGGTAGCTCCAGTAAGAATTGCAATTTCATTTAATATTAGAGGCAGCAAAGTCACAAAAGACTCTTAACTTGAACAAAGCAGTTAAGAGTCAGAATCAGAACCAAATTCTTATTTTGAAATCATTGTTTCTTAAACAGAAGAAATTTGACTTTATCTGATCTTTTTTAATATGAATTTTTTATTATTATTCCCTCTTATATTCTTCCTTCTACTGTTAAATATCAGGCTACCTTTGACTCATGGTTTTACTTACTTAGGGCATAAAACAGAGTCATGGAAACATCTAAACCTGATTTCCAATGGTAGCAACTTCCTGCACAATAAGAAAATCATTACCAGTGAATGTAAACAACTTTAAGGCAAGGGTAACGAGGAAATGCACACCTCTTGGCCTCACAGGTGAGTAAGTTAAAGGGATCTGCAGCCTGAGACAACCCCAGAAGTTTCAGTAACTACATGAGATTTTATTCACTCATTGTCAGATACATGTGGTAAAGAAAAACTATTCTTCAACTTCATTGCATGACATCACTCACTCATCCATTTAATCAGTGTTCATGGAGTGTCTGCTCTCTTCCAGGCTCCATGCTAAGTCCTGGCTATATGATAGTAAACAAAACCGACATGCTTGGCATGTATTTTTAACTAATAAACAAGTATGAAATGTGAAATTGCCATAAATACAGTAATGGGAAAGAACAACCAGATGCTATGTAAAGAAACAAAGAGGGACAGGCATTTAGGTAGACTCTAAGGATGAGCATGCCAGGGAAATAGAAGAGCAAAGTCTGAGAGATGGGTGAAGGCTTGCATCCCTGAAGGTTCCTGGAGGGAAGTGAATGAACTGAGTCAAGAGGTAAGTCTGGGGAGGGGAGAAGATGCCAGTTCCCACAGAGCCCTGAAGATCAAGGTAAGAAGTTCAGTGTTATCGCACGAGGATATAGGATATAGATGCACTTAGATATTAAGTTAATGAGTAAAATCATTCATTTTTTTAAATTGAAGTATAGTTGACATACAATATTTTGTTAGTTTCAGGTATAGTACCTGATTTGATGTTTGCATACATTGTAAAATGATCACCATTGTAAGTCTAGTAACCATGTGTGCCCATATAGACTTAATATAATATTATATACCACATTCCTTATGATGTATATTACTTCCCTATAGTTTATTTATTTTATATAGGATGTTTGTACCTCTATATCCTCTTCATCTGTTTCTTCCACCCCTCATGCCCACTCCTCTGGCAACTATCAATTTCTTCTATATATGAGTCTATTATCATGTTCTCTTGTTTGATTTTTTTACATTTCACATATTGGCAAGATCATATGTATTTTTCTTTCTAACTTATTTCACTTAGCATAATAACCCCTGGGCCATCCATGCTGTCACAAATGGTAAGATTTCATTAATATTTTGACTAACATTTGGTTATATAGATATATATGTGTATATATATATATATATATATATATATATATATATATAGAGAGAGAGAGAGAGAGAGAGAGAGAGAGAGAGAAGTGTGGTTACATAAATATATATATCCACATCTTCTTTATCCATTCATCTATCAGTGGATGTAAGTTGTTTCTACATCCTGGCTATTAGAAATAGTGCTGCAGTGAACAATGCTATGCATATAACTTGTTAAATTCATTTTCTTATTTTGGGGGGCAAATACCCAGAAATGAAATTGCTAGATCATATGGAGTCCTATTTTTAATTTCTTGAGAAATCTCTGTACTGTTTTCCATAGTGTCTGTGACAAAATTCAGTTTTATTGTTAAAAGGTTACTATGGCTGCTCTATGGAGATGATTGAGGAGACTGGAAATGGAGAAACAAAGTAAAAATATAATAGCAGAAGCAACAGATTTTGTTGATTAGTACAAATGTGGGACCAACAAAGATGAGATTGTTTTCAATTATCATTATTAATTATGAATAGTTTAAACTTACTAAACACAGTTTTAAATCATTTAATGACATAATTGGGGGTCTTCCCCATCCAGGGATTAAACACGTGTCTCCTGCGTCTCCTGCATCACAGATGGATTCTTTACCTGCTGAGCCATCGGGGAAAGCCAATTTCATATATGCACTTACTATTATTATACACAGTTTGTAATTATTTGAGGGACAGAATGATACAAGGCAATTGTGTATGGGAGTTCAGAAAGCATATATATGTCAGCATGACTTGCAGCTTTGTTGAGAATGAAACATAACTTTTATTTTGAATATTTCCATGGCCTCTAGGAAAATTGGCATGGATTGTCTCAGAGAGAATTCAACTCAGGACACATGCTATAAAAGGGATGAATCTTGAGGACATTATGCCAAGTGAAACAAGCCAGTCACAAAATAAAAACTATTGTATGAGTCCATCAATATGAGGTTGTCTGGAATAGTCAAATTCAGAGAGAAGGAAAGTAGAATGGTGGTTACCAGGGACTACAGGGAGAAGAGAATGAGAGTGCTTAATGAAGGGAGTTTCAATGTGAAGAATAAAAAAGTTCTGGAGATGGATAGTGATTATTTGTATAACTGTGAATGTAATTAATGCTAATAACTTTGTACTTAAAATGGTAAGTGCTATGTGGATTTCACTACAATTAAAAAATAGAAAAAAATTTCAACAAATGGTGAGTCTTCTTACTTTTGTGAGTGTTGGCATAGATATTTAAGAATGTATTATGTATCAATTTAACATATAACATATTGATGTATGTGAACTAAAATACGGTATATGAAACTGTGTATCATTCCTGTGGCTGCATTTTAAATTTTATCCAGAAATGCTCTGTGGATGTTACCCGCGCTCTCTGTGTTAGGTTTTAGCATTTTCTTGTCCTTGTCAAGATATGGTATTCCACTTTTCTTCCTTTTAAATAACTTTCAGATGACTTTCATTTCCATACCAATAAGTTCATTCTAGCAATAAAATTTTATTGTCACTTTCCAAGTTTTTATTTTCACCTTTTTATGAATACTATCAGGAGACAAGAAAGAGCTTTACCCTTATATACCAACTTGCCACTCAAATTTATTTCCTAAAGTTAATCAAAAAGTTTTGGAGGATTTATTTCATCTTATGATTATCCAAATGTGTCAATTCATTAATATATAGGTGTTCTAAAATTCAGCTCTGCAAAGACCACTTAAAGCCATTGCAATTACTGAGTGGAGGTGGATCCTGAGCTTTTGAATGTAAAGAGGATTTCTCCCGCCCACCTCCATTCTGATGCAATGTCATTCATAGTAGGTGTGAAAAAATTTTTGATTGACACAGTGGATGTGTGCTATATGCCTATCATCTTTTGATTAGCCTTCTTATGTTTGTTTAAGCTGTTATGCTATTCAACAGAGAAGAGAAATAATTCAACCTCCCAGTCTTCCTTACAGTCAGTTTGTGGGCATGCAGCCTAAAGTTTCCCCAATCAGATGAGAACACAAAACTGTGTCAGGTCATTTTCTTGCCGGAGCAAGCAATATAGACCTGTCTTAAAGGTTAGCATTACAACAATATTAAAGGTCAAATTCCTGACTCCGAAGCACCATTTTTGTGGGACAGTTGGGATCACAGAGCAGTCAAGTTCCTTGTATTAAATGCTAAGTTGTAGAGGTAATAACATCAACAGTGGTTTCAGAGAATTTTTTTACACATCTTTTTCTTAGATGCAGAGCCTCAGTCCTGTTTTGAGAGACTTCAGAATGATTCTACATGCCATCTAACATACTTTTAATTAATTATGTTTCTCATTCAACCAGTGAGTTGACTCTATAACAAAGAACCTGACTGGTAGAATTGATAGAAACATTCATTCATCTGTCAACCAGACATTTATCAATGGCATTTGTATATGGCATTTATCATTCATTCATTCAGACACTTATTTATCATCTACTATATCCCAAGGACTGAATTGATTGCTGGATCAGCAAAGACTAATAATATAAATCTTTGCTTTAAGAATATTGAAACCAAGTCAAGGGAACTGATGAGTCAATGGAGTGTCACAATAATAATGTGATGGGGATGATAAATAAATATTCAGAGAGAGTGATATGTGACTATATAAAAGTATGGCTTTGCTTGGCTTGAAAAATCGAAGAACTTTTCTGAGGAAAAACAGTGTTTTCCAAACTTGACTCATAGGTCACCTTGCATTAGAATCAATCATTGGTGCTTGAACCTGCTAAATTGCTTGTCCTACGCTATAGCTACATTATGCAAAATTTTGGCTCTATCTGGCTTGAAATTCAACATGATAAAACTAAAATTATGGCATCCAGTCCCACCATCTCATGGCAAACAGAGGGGAAAAAGGGCAAGCACTGACAGATTTTATTTTCTTCAGCTCCAAATCAATGCAGAAGGTGACTGCAGCCATGAAATTAAAAGATCTTTGCTCCTTTGGAGGAAAGCTATGACAAAACTAGACAGAGTCTGAAA
Organism: Odocoileus hemionus; assembly: GCA_020976825.1. Taxonomy (NCBI): domain Eukaryota; kingdom Metazoa; phylum Chordata; class Mammalia; order Artiodactyla; family Cervidae; genus Odocoileus; species Odocoileus hemionus. The sequence continues at coordinate 6,012 of JAJLRB010002473.1, read as the reverse complement.
AAGTGGAGACCTCGCTTTGAGACAAAGATCTGTATAGTCAAAGCTATGGTTTTTCCAGTAGTCATGTATGGATGTGAGAGTTGGGCCATAAAGAAGGCTGAGTGCCGAAGAATAAATGTTTTCAAATTGTGGTGCTGGAGAAGACTCTTCAGAGTCTCTTGGGCATCAAGGAGATCAAACCAATCAATCCTAAAGGAAGTTAACCCTGAATATTCATCGGAAGGACTGATGCTGAAGCTGAAGCTCCAGTACTTTGGCCACCTGATGTGCAGAGTCTACTCATTAGAAAAGACCTTGATGCTGGAAAGATTGAGCACAAAAGGAGAAGGTGGTGACAGAGGATGAAATGGCTATACAGCATCACCAATTCAGTGAACATGAATTTGAGCAAACTTTGGGAAATAGTGGAGGACAGAGTATCATGGCATGCTGCAGTCTGTGAGACTGCAAAGAGTCAGACACAACTTGGTGACTGAACAACAAATTCAGTAATCTGCATATGGAACCAACATTCTAAGAATATGAATTTTGTAAGGGAAGGGAATGGATTTGGGAAGGGATTTGTTCAAAGTCTCAAATATAAGAGAGAATTATTTCAAGATTAGTCTCCATGACCAAAGGACTCAGATGTGCAGATGGCTTCAAACACCTCTAGATTGATATATTTTGACATTGGTGTGAAGTGTCAAAGTTTAAAGTCAAAGGGATCTATATTTGAATCTTCTACTCCTTTGGCCTGTTTTTCTACCTCAACAAAAAGGAAAGTGATACCAAACACATTAGAAGTTGGTGGAACTTAAATTTAATTGTTATATAAAGACATTGACTTTCAATTAGACTTTATCAATTTGTTAATATTTAGTCTCATTACCTTTATGTATGTGTGTGTATATATATATATATATATTTTTTTGTCAAAAAGAGCTTCCTCTTTTGTTTGCTTGTTAGTTGCATGGTCATTAGTCTTCAATCATTAAAGTGTACTGAAATTCATGTAGTACACAACAGAACAGCAGACTCATTGGAATAAGCAATGGATTGGAAAAGACCCTAATGCTGGGAAAGACTGAAGGCAGGAGGAGAAGAAGGCAGCAGAGGATGAGATGCTTGGATGGTATCACCTATTCAATGGACATGAAATTGGGTAAACCCTGGGAGATGGTGAAGGACAGGGAAGCCTGTAATAATACACTCCATAGGGTTGCAAAAAGTTGGACATGACTTAGCAACGCAAAAACATCAACAACAAGAGAGCAACTGTGTGGATGGAAGCTTAAGAAATGACTTTTAACAATAATCATGATAGTGATTTATGCCTTCTTAAGTCATTTTTAATACTATTAAATTCATATTACATTCTACTAAAAATGAAGCATTTTGAAAAGCATATGGGAACATATTTGTTGATTATATGAATATTGGCTCTGATCTAGCTTGCAAAAAATAGCAAATCAGCAAAAGACATATTTGGCTAAATGTCAAAGAAAATATTTTAAACATATTGGGAATGCACTAGCAGATGTTTCCCAATGTTTAATACTGTTTTTGATGAAGCTTAGTGTTGACATAATATTTTCATTCAGATCTAAACTACTTTGTTTCCAAGAAAATAAACTATATTCACCTCTCTGATTATGACCTTCTGTTACTTACTTGAATAAAACAGAGAGGACTTGAACAACTGTGCTTGAAATCACTCTTGATAGAGGCTTTCCATTTTGGTATTTCATGCTGCCATTGTTTTCTTGATTTCCCATGAAATCAGATATTATTTTCTAATTAGTGCAGCACAATAGCAGCTGAGCTATAGCAGACTTTTCCTGTTACTGAGTTTAGTAAACAAGGTATGCATGACTTCAGCAGATGTCTCCCTCTACTTCCTTCTAAGCAGGGGTGATGATCAAGCTGCAGACACAGGTCGATCACACCATGAGCAAGATCCATCACAAAGGTCAGAAGCCCCAGGATTTTAGCCATTACTGTCTGAGATATCATCCGCTCATCCACTGCAGAAGATATTAAGAAAAGGTGGCAAGAATACACAGAAGAACGGTACAAAAAAGAACTTCATGACCCAGATAATCATGAAGGTGTGGCCACTAACACTCACATAGAGCCAGATATCCTAGAATGTGAATTCAGGTGGGCCTTAAGAAGCATCACTACGAACAAAGCTAGTGGAGGTGATGGAATTTCAGTTGAGCTATTTCAAATCCTAAAAGATGATACTATGAAAGTGCTGCACTCAATATGTCAGCAAATTTGGAAAACTCAGCAGCGGCCACAGGACTGGAAAAGATCAGTTTTCATTCCAATCCCAAATAAAGGCAAGGCCAAAGAATGTTCAAACTACCACACAATTGCACTCATCTCACATGCTAGTAAAGTAATGCCCAAAATTCTCCAAGCCAGGCTTCAGCAATACATGAACCGTGAACTTCCAGATGTTCAAGCTGGTTTTAGAAAAGGCAGAGGAACCAGAGATCAAATTGCCAATATCTGCTGACCATCAAAAAAGCAAGAGAGTTCCAGAAAAACATCTATTTCTGCTTTATTGACTATGCCAAAGCCTTTGACATTGTGGACCACAATAAACTGTAGAAAATTCTGAAAGAGATGGGAACACCAGACCACCTGATCTGCCTCTTGAGAAATCTGTATGCAGGTCAGGAAGCAATAGTTAGAACTGGACATGAAACAACAGACTGGTTCCAAATATGAAAAGGAGTATGTCAAGGCTGTATATTGTCACCCTGCTTATTTAACTTAATGCAGAGTACATAATGATGCTGGGCTGGAAGAAGCACAAGCTGGAATCAAGATGCCGGAGAAAGTGCTCGGGCTGGTGCACTGGAAGACCCAGAGGGATCGGGTGGAAGGGAGGTGGGAGGGGGACTGGGATGGGGAGTACATGTAAATCCATGGCTAATTCATATCAATGTATAACAAAAACTACAATGAACTAATAAAAAGAAAAAAAAAAATCAAAAAAAAAAAAAAAAGATGCCGGAAGAAATATCACCTCAGATATGCAGATGATACCACCCTTATGGCAGAAAGTGAAGAGGAACTAAAAATCCTCTTGATGAAAGTGAAAGAGGAGAGTGAAAAAGTTGGCTTAAAGCTTAACATTCAGAAAACTAAGATCATGGCACCCAGTCCTATCACTTCATGGGAAATAGATGGGGAAACAATGGAAACAGTGTCAGACTTTATTTTTTTGAGCTTCAAAATCACTGCAGATGGTGATTGTAGCCATGAAATTAAAAGATGCTTGCTCCTTGGAAGGAAAGTTATGACCAATTTAGACAGCACAGTAAAAAGCAGAGACATTACTTTGTCAACAGTGGTTCATTTGGTCAAGGCTACGGTTTATCCAGTATTCATGTATGGATGTGAGAGTTGGACTGTGAAGAAAGCTGAACGCTGAAGAATTGATTCTTTTCAACTGTGGTGTTGGAGAAGGCTCTTGAGAGTGCCTTCGACTGCAAGGAGATCCAACCAGTCCATCCTAAAGGAGATCAGTCCTGGGTGCTCATTGGAAGGACTGATGCTGAAGCTGAAACTCCAATACTTTGGCCACCTGATGTGAAGAGCTGACTCATTTGGAAAAGACCCTGATGCTGGGAAAGATTGAGGGCAGGAGGAGAAGGGGATGACGGAGGATGAGATGGTTGGATGGCATCACCTACATAATGGATATGGGTTTGGGTGGACTCCGGGAGTTGGTGATGGACAGGGAGGCCTGGTGTGCTGTGGTTCATGGGGTTGCAACGAGTCAGACACAACTGAGTGACTGAACTGAACTGAACATCCACCTCACTGGCCATAGATCCTTTAAAATTGCTTTCATTTCTTTTGGGCTTCCCTTTGTGGCTCAGCTGGTAGAGAATCTGCCTGCAGTTGGGAGACCTGGGTTCAAAACCTGAATTGGGAAGATCCCCTGGAGAAGGGAAAGGCTACCCACTTCAGTGTTCTAGCCTGAAAAATTCCATGGACTTACTAAGTGACTTTCACTTTCACTTTCATTTCTTTGACCTGGTAGATTATTACATACAACTTAATACTAATTCCCTCTTGGTTTTATTTCTTGTTGTTTAGTCACTAAGCCATGTTTGAGTCTTTGCAACCTCATGGCTATGGCATGCCACGCTCCTCTCTTCTCTACTGTCTCCCAGAGTTTGCTCAAATTTTTTATGTCCAGTCAGTAGGTGATAATATCTAACCATCTCATCCTCTAGTACTGCTTTCTCTCCTTTTGTGTTCAGTCTTTGCCAGCATCAGGGTCTTTTCCAATGAGTAGGGTTTTGTGTCGGGGTCCAAAGTTTGGAGCTTCAGCTTCAGCAGTCCTTCCAATGACTATTTTGGGTCAATTTCCTTTTAGGATTGACTGATTTGATCTTCTTGAAGTCTAAGGGACTCTCCAGTCTTCTTCTCCAGCACCACAATTCAAAAGCATCAATTCTTCAGCACTCAGCCTTTTTTATAGTCCCTCTTTCCCATCTGTACATAATGACAGAGAAAACCATAGTTTTTGACTCTACAGACCCTTGTTTACAAAGTGATATCTCTTCTTTTTAATACACTATCTAGTTTTGTCATTGCTTTCCTTCCAAGGAACTTGGGTTATACTAGTGCATTTTTTTTTTTTTTTTTTTTTTCTAATGGACTATAATTGCTTTGCAATGTGGTGCTATTTTCTGCTGTACGGCATCATGAATCAGCTGTATGTATACATATATATCCCTTCCTCTTGGTTCTCCCTCCCACCCTCCCCCTCGTCCCACCTCCTAGGTCGTCACAGAACATTGAGCTGAACTCCCTGTGTTTTGCAGCAGCTTCACACTGTCTGTCTGTGTTTGACACATGGTGGTGTATATATGCCAACACTGCACTCTCAATTCGGCCCACCCTCTCCTTCCTCTTTGTGTCAGAAGTCTGTTCTCTAAGTCTGCCTATCTCTTCTTGCCTACAAATTGGATCATCAGTACTATTTTTTGAATCTAGCGATTCCATATACATGTGTTAATATCGCTCGCTCTCGAAAGTTTAAACAATGTGGGGGGGGGGGGGGGGGGGGGGGGGGGTGACACTGACACTACTGCCAAAATGTAACTTGTTCACTTTGTGTTTGTTATGGTCTTCTTGTGTTTAAGATATGAGTTAGATGCGAAATATGCCTTCATTTTGTCTGTGATTTTTTTAGACTCGCTGCTTTTTTATTATCCACTCTCCATATATGGCAGGAGGGAAGGGTGTGACAGAGAATGAATGGTTAGATGGCATTACTGACTCAATAGACATGGGTCTTGAGCAAGCTCCAGGAGATAGATGATGGACAGGGAAGCCTGGCTTGCTGCATTCCATGGTGTCTCAAAGAGTTGGACACGAATTAATGACTGAGAAACAAAATAACTCCATATACAAAAGTATGTATTTCTTGCCATGCTCTGCAAAGCCTTCCATGATTTGATGTTAATCAGCCTTTCATAGATATAGCACATATTATAAGTCCTTTATAAATCTCACATTCTAACTGACGGTAGATTCTTTCAAGATATTCTCTATTTTTTCCTTTTTCTTTTTAATTTTATATGCCTTTCCTTACTGTTTCTTCTCTCCTGTGATGTATAGCTTTTGTCTATATTTCCATCTTTAATTTATCATCATTAAAGTCATGGTATGTGATGGAATCATCTGTCAAAGGGCATTTAGGAGAGTTCTAATGGCTTGCTATAACAAACAAGAATTTAGTGGACAATTATTTTGTATTTACTTCATGTGCCTCTGTGTGAGACTTTAATTGTATAGCTACCAGCCTAAACTATTAGATAGATATCTGCTAGTGTCTAACCTTTCGCCTGACTTCCTGGAAGCCTAACTCGGAAAGTTAGACGATCGATGGCCCCTAGCAGGTCTGCCCCATGCCCGTTGGTGAAGGGCAGCTTACCCCTTATATCCGGGTGCGTCTCTTGCGTTCTCATCAAACTGCTCGGCCCCTAGTAGGAGCTC
>JAJLRB010002472.1:0-16066 GCA_020976825.1 Odocoileus hemionus | reverse complement strand
TTAAATTTAAAAAAATTCTGTCATAGCAAATATTAGAAGACAATAAATTATTATGCCGTAATAACCTATAGTGTACTGATTATGTGATCTAAATAAATACAAGTAAGGAAAAGATGGGATTTAGAAAATCATTAGGGAAGATATTTTTACAGAAGTAGAATTTGAGTTGGCTAATAAATACAAAAATATCTCAGTTATAATACATTATAAAAGTGAAACAAGAATGTGATAATAGAAACTGAATGCTTCTAACAATTATTTTGAAATGTCACTTTTTTTCTTACTTTTTTTAAAAATGGGAGGAAATTCCAACACATTAGACTAAGAATGCATGCTAATTTTTTTGAAAGCAGTAGGAAAGGATAAAGTATATGCATGTCCTTGAGTAAAAATTTTTAAAAGTTTTTCTCAGCCTCAGTTATAGTTTCTGAAAAATGGGTCATTAATAAGCTGTATGGAGTTCCTTGTGTATGCTCAGCTGGGTAAAGAAATCCACCTGCAATGCAGGAGACCTGGTTGATACCATGTCAGGAAGATCTCCTGGTGAAAGGGCTAGGCTACCCCCCCACTCCAGTACTTCTGGTAGGTCAGACGTAAAAAATCTGCTGCAATGTGGGAGATTCGGTTGATTCCTGGGGTTGTGAAGATTCCCCTGGAGGAGGCATGGCAACCCACCCCAGTATTCTTACCTGGAGAATCCCCATGGACAGAGGAACCTGGCAAAAAAAAAACAAGCTACAGTCCATGAGGTCACAAAGAATCTGACATGACTGAGATGACGATGCACAGGGCAACAATGAACTGCATAATTGTTTTAATGTTTGAAACAAAATATTTTGAAGTGTATGGCACACTGCAGACAGCAAACCTAAATAAACTTTTTTTTTAGAATTTTTATATAATGACTTTTTCCAAAAATTAATCATATTTTAACTTAGTAAGGGTGAAGGACAATTATATCAGTGTAAATTACTGTCTTATGAGGCATTCTTTAACTGGAAAAACTCAGAGGATGACTTTCTGAATGTGACTCAGAAATATGATTCTAAAAACCCTGACGACGTGAGTTAAAACTGGCCGTATAATTCTGTTGTGGATCAACACGGCGCTATGACTTCAGCATTTTCTCATGTTAGAAAACACACATGGAGAGTCTTTATATGCTGAATTATTTCATTCAAAATGTGATGACTGTACAGAAGAGTTTGCCAAAGTACAACCATTTGAACAAACAGCATGACATAGTTTCTGAGACAGAAGTCATGTGAATAAAGTAAAAGAATGAAAGGGTGCAGAGATACAGCAAGGAGTCTTGGAGCTACTTAAACCATTTCCTGGCTTTGGTAACTTTTCCTTAAAGCACATTTTTAACAAATCAAGTCCATTTCCAGATACCATGAGTGAGCAAGCTATTTCCCAGGTTGCTATGTTTTTTGTATACCACCTGGGAAATGTATGAATTATTTCAGACCCATTTTACATCAAGATGACAGGCCTGTATCAGACCAAAACACTATTTCAAGACATAGTGCTCCCCCGTGGTATGCCTCAGCAAGGCTTGTAAATTCATCTATAATGGTCAGGCATTAAGCACACGATAGTTAAGATCTACTGCCAAGAAAGTCAGTAATAAGACATTCTAAGTGAGTCTGTCATTTAGATTCAGGTGATATGACTATGTATAGACCTTCCACATCAAAGCTTCAATGTAACAGAGTAATCATGTATTAACTTTCACCAGTGACATGACTAACACTGCCACAGCATCATTTGCCACAGCATCATTTTATAGTTCTGAAAGTAGGAAAAATTAAACATGTTTTCTTTTTTTTCTGTGAAATATACATACTGTAAATAGTTACTGCATTATTATTTTTTATTTTTTAGGTCTTTGCTATTCTGGATTTAATATATAATTACATAAATCTGACCCTTTGGAATGCAATCAAACACCTGGAATTTTTGTCATGGTATAGGCAATGAATATAAATAAAAAACTACATGAAGGAATAAAAAATTATGTTACTCTTATTGGTTTAATTCCCATGTTTGCATAAGGTTGTGTGTGTGTGTGTGTTAGTCATTTAGTCATGTCCAACTATGCAACTCCATGGACTGTAGGCTGCAAGGCTCCTCTGTTCGTGGGGTTCTTCAGGCAAAAAGACTTGCCATTCCCTTCTCCAGGGGATCTTCCTGACCCAGGGATCAAACCCAGGTCTCCTGCATCACAGGCAGATTCTTTACCATCTGAGCCAACAGGGAAGCCCAATAAATCCCATAAATAATAAATATGGCCCAATCATTGGCCATAAATGGAGAACTGGACTGACTTACTGTGCTGAACCGGGCTGTTACTCCTGCTCTTTTGGGGATGTAATGCTTCTGACATCTCCTTTTGGCCCATTAGCCCTGAGTTCAGCTTCTCTTGCTCTCAAGAACTCACTAAAATTCTTAGAAAACTTTCTGACTTAAAATAGCAAACCAAGAGTAGAAAACACAGCAGTGATATTATGAAAACAGTGCCAGAGTTCCCAACACTTTCTCCTTAATTTAAAAGCTAGGAAATTAAAAATATTACTGGTTTCTGAGGCCAGAGTAAAGGTAGTTCTACTCCTCCACCCTCTCTGAATCAAAGTGAAAGAACAAACAGGATAATAGCAAATGGATATATAAAACAAGTTTAAAAAAACAAAAAGACAACACTTAGCAGTCCAAATATGACAAGAGGGGTGAAGAATATTGAAGAAAATGTGGATTAAAATGCATTTGGGTCAAAATGATAATATAAGAATCCCTTCATATCTCTTTAGATGTCAGATGAATACAAATATTTCTATAATTCAGTTCAGTTTAGTCGCTCAGTTGTGTCCGACTCTGCGGCCCCATGGACTGCAGCACACTAGGCCTCCCTGTCCATCACCAACTCCCAGAGCTTATTCAAACTCATGTCCATTGAGTCGGTTATGCCATCCAACCATCTCATCCTCTGTCGTCCCCTTGTCCTCCCACCTTCAATCTTTCCCAGTATCAGGGTCTTTTCCAGTGAGTTGGTTCTTTGCATCAGGTGGCCAAAGTATTGGAGTTTCAGCTTCAGTATCACTCCTTCCAATAAATGTTCAGGACTGATTTCCTTTAGGATGGACTGGTTGGATCTCCTTGTAGTCCAAGTGACTCTCTCAAGAGCCTTCTCCAGCACCATAGTTCAAAACCATCAATTCTTCAGTGCTCAGCTTTCTTTATAGTCTAATTCTCACATCCATACATGACTACTGGAAAAACCATAGCTTTGACTAGATGGACCTTTGTTGGCAAAGTAATGTCTCTGCTTTTTATTCTATAATTGGATGTTACAGTTTTGAAAGGGTCTCCAAATGATGCTGGGATTATAGTGATTAGATTTAATGTTCTATGCCAGCCAAGCAAGATGGAAAACAACACAGAACCCAAGGAAAAACAGAGCTTAAGGTGCAGGTACTGTCAAATATTTTCAGACTGTAACACCTGGCACTAACCTTGGGGAGATTGCTATAAATGACTGTGGCCACAGTGAAAGTGGAAGCTGCCTTAGACGCATCACAACACTAGAAGGCTGTTAGTTACAGCACTTGCTTGTGAGCCACGCTGACCTGCTGAAGATGGGAAACAAAGGAAATGGATTTCTGGAGCAGGAAGATTTGCTCTTCAGGTTCTAAAATAAAAAAAAAAATCTGAACCTGTTTATCAAGATCATACTGCAAAATACCGCATCATTATTCAACAAACAGCATATCAAATTCAGAGATGAAAATGGATCAAGCTACTGGAAATATTTAGAAGAGAAAAATGAAAAATCATAGATATAACACCCTTACTGGAGCCAGCCAAGGAAAAGGAAAAGAATAGAATAATCCACAGGGTTCTAATAGGCAGGTTTGAGGAGATCATATAAATAAAACTCTGTGAAAATGAGTAAAGAGGAAATGGTTGGTAAGACAACATGAAAAAACTCCAATACATATACTTAGGATGTATAAAGGGAGAAAGGCAGAATTGCTTAGAAAAAAAATGAAATACTGCCATTTGCCACAATGTAGATGGACCTAGAGAATATTATTCTTAGTGAACTAAGAGAAATACAAATATTGTGGTGATATCATTCATGTGTGGAATCTGAAGGATACACAGAAAGAAACAGATGTTACCAAAGAAGAGTGTGAAGGGAGGGGAAACAGATTTAGGAGTATGGGATTAACAGATACAAACTCCTATACGTAAAATAGATAAACAAGGAAGCAGTGTATGTTAAAGAGAATTATATCCATTATATTGTAATAATCTGTAAGCAAATATAATCCACGAAAATCTTGGATCACTATACTGTACATCTGAAACTGACACAGTATTGTAAATCAACTATATTTCAACTATAAAATACCTTGTTGCGATAGAGAAGGCTTAGACTCTGTGTATCCTAAAAACATACCATGTCCAAGAAAAACTGATGTAGCATGAAAAATAAGTCATGACTGATAAATTTTTGAACCCCAATTGACAATAAGAAAAGGATCTCATGAACGATCAGAATAATCAAGTCAGCTAAAATGTTTCCAAAGCTTACCTTCAAAACAAAATGAGCACAATCAGATAGGTTTGATCTCATCTCCAATATTCTCTTGAACATATGATAATGGAGGAATATCTCTGAGTCAAAGAAAGTATGAACCATTCATGTGGTGTCAAAATATGACTCATGTATTACAAACCACAAACAGAGTTCAACCAGGCACAGACTGCAGCAACCTTATCTTATTCTCAAGAAAAAAATCTTAAGGAAAAGAAACTTACCTAATAAAAACTAAGGTTATAGCAGCAATAGTAAAAAAAAAGAAAAGAAAAGAAAAAGAAAAAAACGAACACACACACATACAAAAACACACAAGCGATGGGCTTTGAGTCCATTTAATATTATCTATAAAAACAAAAAATGAAATTATCAATGCATAATAGAATACAAATATGTGTTACTGATTTGTGCCCTAGCATAATCAGACTAATGCCAAGCAGAGACAAACATGATTAGTGAATGACTGTGGTCACAATGAAAGGGGAAGCTGCCTGGGCCAGATCATAACACCAGAAGGCTGATAGTAATAGCACTTGACTGTGAGCCACGCTGTAGGTCATAGGAGATGAATTTCTTAGGCTGAAAGATTTGATCTTCAGGTTCTAAAGTCAAAAATTGTTGGATAATTGTTGGATGATGATAAAGAGTAAGATGAATTAATAAAAAAGTGTACGTGTCAAAGTAGTGGCATTGAAAAGGAACCCAAATATTCTCATTTTCTTATTTTCATAATAGGAATACATAACTCAGAAAGATGTATTTTAAGGAATACTTACTCCAACCTTCTAGAGTTTTAATTTTATTTCTTAATTATTAATTTTATTACATATTTTCATAATATTTATATATAAAAAATTTGGACTTAAAAATTTGATTTACTTTTTCTTCTGCTAAAATGGGTAAAACTAAAACATATTTATTCAGTAGTATGCACCATGTGATTTTACTTTTTGGTAAAAAAGGAAAAATCAAATTATAATCTGAAAAGTAAAACGCCTCTTACTCCTTAAGCTATATCTATATGTCCTAGGTTTTCCATTCCTTTTTACATAAGCCAAAGGCTTGAGAAAAATTTAAACAATTAAGAGATTATAATGCCTCCAGTGAAATGTGCTATTTTGATGACTGAATACATTTTTTGCCTTTTATCTATATGGTCATCTCGATAATTTGACTAATCTAATACATAAAAGAAATCAGTATAGAAAAGGAATATTCCATAATATACAATGTCTGTATTTACTATGTATTGTACTTTTCAACAATTTTAGCATCACTGGGCTACAAGCTGGTGTATAGTTATACATATGGTGAGTATCTAGGAAGATATGTAATCCATGTGGGGATAAGTATGCATTATTAAATATTTGGACAGCAAGCTTCTCCTGTAAAGCATTAGATATGAAGTGTACTGGGTTTGAGAGTATCTCTCTCGTATTCATGTTCTTCCTGAACCTCACAACGTGACTTTATTTGGAAATAAGGTTGGTACAGAGGTAATTAGTTGAGATGGAGTCACACTGCACTGAGGTGAGCCGATACTCCAATGCAATGGATGTCCTTACAAAGAACAGAAAACAGATACATAGAAGAAAGCTGTATGCCGACAGGAGTAGGAGTAAGAGTGATGGGTCTAAAAACCCAAGAGAGTCAAGTATTTCTGACCAACTCCAGAAAAGCTACAAGGAAGAGTGATAGTGTTAGCTGCTCAGTTGTGCCCGACTCTTTGCGACCCCGAGGACTGTAGCCCACCAGGCTCTTCTGTCCATGGGATTCTCCAGGTGAGAACACTGGTATGGGCTGCCATTCCCTTCTCCAGGGGATCTTCCTGACCCAGAGATTGAACCTGGGTCTCCTGCACTGCAGGCAGATTCTTCACCTTCTGAGCCACCAAGGAAGAGAAATGGAGCCACAAAGGAACTAATCCTGCAAATACCTTGGTTTCATCCTTATAGCCTCCAGAACTTAGAATTACACACATGTCGTTCAAAATCATCCATGTCACAGTACTCCATTACAACAGCCACAGGCGACAATACAGAATTTAAAGTGTTTTGATGTCATAATCTGCCATAATTACTCAGCTTTAACCTTGTTGTAATGATGTGAAAAAAATTGGCTCTGTTTCAGTAAAACTTTATGTACAAAAACAAACATCAGATTTGATTTTATCCAACAGCCATACTTTGGGGTCACATCTGACATATATCCTTCTTCCCCTCCTCTTTTTTTTCTTCTTTCTTCTTGCAAAGCCAGAATTGATTCTATCTCTGCACTTCACCAAGATACCAGATTTCAGTTATCTGATAGGATGAGTATAAAACCAAGCATGACTACCTAGAGATAGGTATAACATGTAAAACAAATACATTTGTATCATTTTTCCTGTTAATAGTCTATTCTTGACATTACTTTGTCAACAAAGGCCCATCTAGTCAAGGTTATGGTTTTTCTAGTAGTTATGTATAGATGTGAGAGTTGGACTATAAACAAAGCTGAGAGCCAAAGAATTAATGGTTTTGAACTGTGGTGTTGGAGAACACTCTTGAAAGTCCCTTGGACTGCAAGGAGATCAAACCAGTCCTTCCTAAAGAAGATCCGTCCTGGGTGTTCATTTGAAGGACTGATGTTGAAGCTGAAACTCCAGCACTTTGGTCACCTGATGTGAAGAGCTGACTCATTTGAAAAGATTCTGATGCTGGGAAAGATTGAGGGCAGGAGGAGAAGGGGACAAGATGGTTGGATGGCATCACTGACTCAATGGACATAAGCCTGGGTGAACTCTGGGAGTTGGTGATGGACAGGGAGGCCTGGCGTGCTGCGGTTCATGGGGCCGCAAAGAGTCAGACATGACTGAGTGACTGAACTGAACTGTCAGTTTAATGGTTAGCTCTAACTCCCTGTGAGAGTTGAAAATCTTTTCCTTTTCTACAGATCAAAATAATAAGAACCTTTTAATTAAATTTTAATAAAAGTATTATTTTTATAAGAAATTAAGCTAAAATGCTAATAATTTTACTCAATATTCTAAATACATACTATAAAAATTTTAAACAGTTATTTCTAGGGAAACAATTACCAGTACGCTAAGCATTGTAAGAAGTATGTTCTGATTTTGTAAGATGAAAAACCACCTGTCTTTCTGAAGTATTTGTTCAAATTATATCCTTCCAGTGACATATTAAAGGTAATTCAGTTAACTCATTTTTTAGCAGAACTATCTAAAAGAATTAACTGCATGAATATTCAGGTACATATAATTTATTCTGATATGTAGATATGTAAAAGAAAAGTAATGCATGAATCATACAGAATGCAATAGAAGTGAGCAACATTTAAAAATGTTTTTTTAAAACTTTCAAATAAATAGAATAACTTGCAGGTTTTTGATAAATTAAAAAACGTATTTGGAAAAACCTATCACACTGATAGTGAACTTCCTTTAATTGGTGAACTAACTTTTTTTTTTTTTTTTGGAGGGAAAGTGATAAATAGCTATGTTTGAAAGACATGAACTACCTCAAACTGTCTCCTAAAATCAGTTCTCTCACAAATCTGCTGTGATCAAACTGAAACTGCTTCTAGGGCATATAATTTCTTATTTACAGAGTAAATTATGTAAGAAATTAATAATCCAAAGTTACATAATCATTAATTGAAAAACTCTTCTTTTAAAGAACATTCTATCAACCTTGAAACATATATGGCAAACTTTCCTTCAACAGAATTTTCTTTTTTTTTGCTTAATTTTATTTACAATTCTTTGTCAATTCAGCTTCCTTGGACATTTTTGCTGAAGTTGTCAAATCTTTATTTTATGATAAAAACCTATGTCTTTACTGTAATGCACAAAGGAATTCCAAATGCAATGTTTTATTCATTTTTCAAAGTCCAAAGGCTCCCTAGGATCTCTAAAGTTTTCATTTTTTTCGCTTTCTAGAAGTTGGCAACAGTGGCACGCTGGTGAATGAGACCCCGCCCACCTCATTCTTCTTACTCCCTGCTTCACTCATTTCCTCCCCCCAATCTCTCTCCCCAACCTCTTTTCCTTTTAGAGAATCTAACTTCCAAATGGGATTTCAGACTGACAAGGGGAAAAAGGAAAATGTGTTGCTTCAACTTGTTTTTCACTTTAAAGGCTTCTTTAGTGACAACTTTTCTTCTTCTGGAAATAAGAGGCTTCAGAGGTGAAAGGTTGTTACTCTACATTTGAAAGCATCAATTTCTGTTTAGAATGAATTTAATCTCACTGATATACACATTTTTTTACTAGAACTAGATCATACAGGGCAGGGGTTGATCCCTGTAAATATGTATTCAATACCATTTGAAAGACTTAAAATTTTTTGGTTAGAAAAGTTAATGCTATAAAAATATTTTTGTATCAAGATAGAACTTGGAATTTAGAGTTTAAACTATGTAAACAAAGTGTTTTCAGATCCAGTGATTTTTGGTAGGAAAGTTTCTTTTTTAACATAAAATAATACTAAATTTATTTTGAACCATTTAATTCTCTGAAGAAGGGAATTCTATTAAATGATATTTAGCCTTTCTATTTTCTTTATATGCTTCCTCAATGGCTAAGCAGATAAAGAATCTGCATGCAACGCAGGACACACAGGAGACAAGGATTTGACGCCTGGGTTAGGAAGATTCCCTAACCCTGTAGGAGGAAATGGTGACCCACTCCAGTATTCTTGCCTGGATATTTCCACAGGCAGAGGAGACTGGCAGGCAGTTGTAAAGAGCTGGACATGACTAAGCAACTGAAACACATTGCATTGCACATGAAAACAGCATCCAGTATGTAAAGAGAACCTGCTGCTGCTAAGTCGCTTTGGTCGTGTCCAACTCTGTGCGACACCATGGACGGCAGCCCACTAGAAAGGCTTATATAGAGATGTAGTACCCAAATAGATTTTCCTTTTAATTCTATGAAATATTTCTTGGCCTTGATATTTTCCTACCCCCTTTCTTATAGTCATAGTTGTTTTCTAACTTTATTTGGAGCTACGGACATACTTGTTCCCAGAGGGAACATACTGAACTGTTTCTTTACAAGAATCCATGTCTTGCTCTCCAAAACTGGTTATTTGTAGAACTCCAGTCAGTTCAGTTTCTCAGTCATGTCTGACTCTTTGCACCCACATGGACTGCAGCACTTCAGGTTCCCTGTTCATCACCAACTCCTGGAGCTTACTCAAACTCATATCCAGAGAGTCAGTGATGCCATCCAACCATCTCATCTTCTGTCATCCCCTTCTCTGCCTGCCTTCAATCTTTCCCAGCATCAGGGTCTTTTCCAATGAATCAGCTCTTTGAATCAGGTGGCCAAAGTATTGGAGTTTCAGCTTCAGCATCAGTCCTTCCAATGAATATTCAGGACTGATTTCCTTTAGGATTGATTGGTTGGATCTCCTTGCAGTCCAAGGACTCTCAAGAGTCTTCTCTCCAACACCACAGTTCAAAAGCATCAATTCTTCAGCACTCAGCTTTCTTTATAGTCCAACTCTCACATCCATACATCACTACTGGAAAAAACCATAGCCTTGACTAGATGGACTTTTGCTGGCAAAGTAATGTCTCTGCTTTTTAACATGCTAGGTTGGTCATAGCTTTTCTTCCAAGGAGCAAGCGTCTTTTAATTTCATGGCTGCAGTCACCATCTGCAGTGATTTTGGAACCCAAAAATAAAGTCTCTCACTGTTTCCATTGTTTTCCCATCTATTTGCCATGAAGTGATGGTACTAGATGCCATGATCTTTGTTTTTTGAATGTTGACTTTCAAGCTAACTTTTTTCACTCTTCTCTTTTTCACATTCATCAAGAGGCTCTTTAGTTCTTCACTTTCTGTCATAAGGGTGGTGTCACCTGCATATCTGAGGTTATTGATATTTCCCCCTGGAATCTTGATTCCAGCTTGTGCTACATCCAGCCCAGCATTTTGCATGATGTATTCTTCATATAAGTTAAATAAGCAGGGTGACAATATACAGCCTTGACGTACTCCTTTCCTGATTGGAAGCAGTCTCTGTTGTTCCATGTTCAGTTCTAACTGTTGCTTCTTGACCTGCATACAGATCTCTCAGGAGGTGGGTCAGATTGGTCTGGTATTCCCATCTCTTGAAGAATTTTCCAGTTTGTTGTGATCCACACAGTCAAAGGCTTTGGTGTAGTCATTAAAGCAGAACAAGATGGTTTTCTGGAACTCTCTTGCTTTTTGGATGATCCAGTGGATGTTGGCAATTTGATCTCTGGTTCCTCTGCCTTTTCTGAATCCAGCTTGAGCATCTGGAAGTTCACGGTTCACGTACTGTTGAAGTCTGGCTTGGAGAATTTTGAGTATTACTTTGCTAGCTTGTGAGATGAGTGCAATTGTGCAATATATTTTTTTAATTGCACAATATTTTGATCATTCTTTGGCATTGCCTTTCTTTGGGAGGACTTTGGAAGAACTCTTACTATCTTTCCTAGTCCAGAGGGCTTCCCAGATGACTCAGCAGGTAAAGAATTCACCTGCATTGCAGGAGACACAAGAGACACAGGTTTGATCCCTGGGGAGGGGTGATCCCTTAGGGAAGGAAATGGCAATCCACTCTAGTATTCTTGTCTGGAAAACCCCATGGACAGAGAAGCCTGGAAGGCTACAGTTAATGGTGTCTCAAAGAGTTGGACACAACTAAGCACACAGGCAGTCCAGAGGGATCACAAGAACTGAATACTCACAGTTGTATTTGTTGCCCATGTTTCTTCCCATAGTATTGAGCATAGATTTCAGGCTGCTGTAGGATTAGACCAATTAATCATTGACTTAAATTGAAGTGTTAAATGGGTGAAAGTGCAATGAAATTGCTATTCTAATCTGCTGTGGATGGTAATGCAATTTAGTACAGCCTACTCAGGATGTAAAGCTTAGCAGCAGGAACCATTAAGATGCTATGCCCTTTGACACCAACAATCATTTACTTAAACATTTATCCTATAGGAATAAACCACAAAATCAAAATGAGTTAACAGCTGTATATATTAAACTCATTGTTTCAACTCCAAAGGAGGAAGCACTGAAATATTTATTAAGTAGGATAGTTTGTTAGTGTATATGGTATTAACATAATTACCTATTATGCAGTTACTGAATTCATATTTATTAAAATGATGTGCTATTGAAAGATGATAAGCAAAAGTGTTAAGAAAACTGTGCATGTTATAATTTAAAATATAAGCATATAGTCAAGAGAATTGAAAACTTTTATAAAGAAAAAAATATATTTAAAGCATATACATACATGTTAAAATATTACACAAAATATTTTTATAAGAACATTTTGATATGAAATTAGATTTTAAACTGTATTAGTTTTAGTTTTATTAATTGTGATTTTTTTTGAAAACTGTGGTGGATTCATTGCCTGTTTGGGTTGTTTGGGGGCAGATAATAACTGTCTTCATCCAAAATGGTGCCTATTCAAGAATGTTCATGTGCTTCCTGGAAGTTATTCTTGGCTATTGGAAGCAAAATTTTGCTTTAAAAATACATTTTTAGAGAATAATATATGTAATTTTTTCTTTTCAGACACTTACTGTGGTAGGTATTGAGTAACCTATATTGTTTTTTGAGTGATTCCCAGACAAAAATTTACCTTGAGAAACCACACAATAATTAAAGTGATATGAATAGATAGGACAAAATTACCACCAACTTCAAACAGGGAATCTAGGTTATTTCAACTGAATGTGTACATTATTCAGACTAAGCAAATAACTACTCTAGTTTCATATTATTAGTGTGGTTTAAAACTAAATAACCTAACTGAATATAGAGCACTTGTAAATCTGTAAATGTATTACATTAAGTTTGGAAACTGTATAGATGCTTTCACTATCATGGTAAAAATTATTTTGTAAGCTCCACAAATTGGGAAAGGAGTATGTCAAGGCTGTATATTGTCACCTGCTTATTAAACTTATATGCAGAGTACATCATGTGAAATGCTGGGCTGGATGAAACACAAGCTAGAATCAAGATCCCTGGGATAAACATCAATAACTTCAGATATGCAGATGACACACCACTTATGGCAGAAAGTGAGGGGAACTGAAGAGTTCTCCTGATGAAAGTGAAAGAAGAGAGGGAAAAACCTGGCTTGAAACTCAAACATTCAAAAAACAAAGATCATGGCATCCCGCAGGTCCCATCACTTCATCGCAAATAGATGGGGAAACAATGGAAACAGTGAGAGGCTTTATTTTTGAGGTTCCAAAATCACTGCAGATGGTGACTGTAGCCATGAAATTAAAAAGACACTTGCTCCTTGAAAGAAAAGTGATGACCAACCTAGACAGCATATTAAAAAGCAGAGATTTGACTTTACTAACAAATGTCCACCTAGTCAAAGCTATGGTTTTTCCTCAGCAGTCTTCATGTATGGATGTGAGTGTTGGATCATAAAGACAGCTGAGTGCCAAAGAATTGATGCTTTTGAACTGTTGTATTGGAGAAGACTTCTGAGAGTCCCTTGGACAGCAAGAGGATCCAACCAGTCCATCCTAAGAGAAATCAGTCCTGAATATTCATTGGAAGGACTGATGCTGAAGCTGAAGCTCCAATACTTTGGCCATCTGAGGATGAAGAACTGACTCATTGGAAAAGACCCTGATGCTGAGAAAGACTGAAGGCAGGAGGAGAAGGAGACAACAGAGAGTGAGATGGTATTTGATGGCATCACCGACTCAATGGACATGAGTTTGAGTAGGCTCCAGGAGTTGGTGATGGACAGAGATAGCCTGGTGTGCTGCAGTCCATGGGGTCACAGAGACAGAGATGACAGAGCAACTCAGCTGAACTGACTGAATTCTTTGAAAGCATTCTTAGAAGACAATTTAGCATTATCAAGAAGTTTGAGGTATTATCATAAAACTTCAGTAAGATTGAGAATTAATATCATTATGATCAGTAAGGGCTTCCCTGATCGTTCTGCCCTGCAATGCAGGAGATCCCAGTTGGATCCTAGGTAGGTGATATCTGCTAGAGAGGGATGATAGGGTACCCATTCCAGTATTTTTGGGCTTCCCTTGGCTCACCTGGTAAAGAATCCACCTGCAATGTGGAGACTTGGGTTTGATTCCGTTGGTTGGGAAGATGCCCCAGAGAAGGAAAAGGCTACCCACTCCAGTATTGTGAGTATGGTAAGTAACGATAGACATGTAGGTTTAAAGAGTTTTAAAACAGTGGCCAAAAGAGTTTAAAATATATTGGGAAATAATTTTAGGTCGTTAATTAGGGAGAGGAAGATTTGAATAACTTGAAGTTTTGAGATTTCAAAGGTGATTGTGAAGTCAAGTACTTAACCCCTAGAATCATCAATATTATATATAGATGAATGGATGTATGGAGACATGGATGAATGAATAAATGTGTGATTGAAGAATCAACTTTAATTCAGATGTAAAGTCCAAAAGGTGAAAAATATTGAAAGGCAATGAAGAGATTCAACTATGACAATGTAATTTATCAATAGTACATCATTGATAAACTTTCTGAAACAAGTTTCATTAAGACTGGGGACTATAGTAAATGCCAGACGGGGGGGGGGAAGCAATTATAGTTGATCAATTTACAGGCAAATCTACTTCATTTCTTTGTCTTCAGTAAACTTTAAGAGGAATAAATGCTGAGGAACAATCAGATATAATCATTTATTTTAGCTAAGGAGAGTTTATCTTCCATCTTTAAAAAAGTACTTGACCATTTTCCTACTTCTTAATGCCTACTCTTTTGATTTCAAAATCACATAAATTATCTGTAATTTTTTTTCCTTTTTGTTCTTTACTGAAAAAGATGTCCCCTTTCTAATCTGGGGTCAAGAGTCTTTGTTTTGAACTTAGGATGGATGTTCCAAGTCACATTACGGGAAATTTTGTCCCTGTGACGCGGACATGTGCTTGTCTCTTCTAAGAATTGGATTAAGAAAACTTCAGATAAAGTGAAATTATCTTTTGGTTGAACAAACTAATTCTTCTTGAACACCTAGTAGATGCTGGGCATAAAGAGAAAAGCTGCCTAATTCAGAATAACCTGAAAGCAATTCATATGTATTCTGCTTCCAACACCCTAGTCCATCTACCTCTTTAAAGGAACTTCCTTACCTCATGGCAACAGATCACTGATGGACTAAATCTTACCCTATTCCCTGAATCAATCTCTGCATTGACAGTTATTACCAGTGTAAACAACAATAATAATGCTTGGATAAATTAATCTAGGGGGTATAATTAAGTAGATACCAATATGAAACTCAGCAACAATTAGTTTCATAAAATCACCATTAATTTGTTATTCCACTACATGTAAGTCATAAATTATTGTCAACATATATCCATTCTGCACATCTAAGATCACTTAGTCACTCTGACTTTAACAATTCAGTCATCCAGCTGAATTCTCTCTTCTTTCAGATCATTTTAATATTTTCAGACCAAGCACTTCTTTTGTTCTTAAAGTCTTTCTTTTTAGCAATTATAAACCAGATTAGACATTCTTTTATGAAATGTCTAATTTACAAACTCAGAGACTTTTGTCTACATTACAGGACTGAAATTCTCAGTATGTTGAGTAATTGAGAGACCTAAATCTTTTTTGTCCCTGAGTTAATTAAATGCTTCTTTAAAATAGTATTTGTTTTTACTCGAAGTCTCAAGGAAACACAAAATACAGAGTGGATAGTTAATTAACACTTGCAGACTTGTTGGATTATTTGCATTACTCAGCAATTATAGTTTTTAAATGTTACTTGTTAAAAGTTTTAATATTTAAATTTATTATATCAAATCAAACGTGTATAATTTATATATATTTATAAATTAATATATCACTTATCATGGATTGCTCTTTCTCCCTAGTTGCTGTTTCTTTTACATTGAAAATAAATGTTTCAAACAATACCAGAGTTTAATTAATTGTAATGTAGCTATTTCCTAAGACATAAAAAGTTAACCCTATGTCTTGAATGAGTAAATTAGATATTTTAATTCTTCAAACCAGTATTGTTTAGGAGTAAAACTATGTATGTACCGTGCAGCAACCATCCCACTCAAATTATATTAATATATGCCATTATAGCTCATGGGTGACAGTAAGTTGACTTGCTATTCATTATCTCTCCGCTTTTTTGTTGGTGGTGCTGGTTCTTTTGGGTTATGGATGGTCCATAAACCTCTTTGATGAGGTTGAAGTGATCTTTGTTTTCCAATATACTGAAAATTTCAGATGTATATACACATATATATACCATACTCATATATATATAGATAGATATACACACACACACACTCACACGGCAACAAAACATACATATCCAGAGATTGAAAAAAGCAAGTTATTTCCTTTTCCAGTTTTAGGATTTCTTATTTTCTGCAGGTTAGATATTCATGGCTTCTACTGTAATTCATGCCTTTAACCCTCAC
>JAJLRB010002471.1:0-19597 GCA_020976825.1 Odocoileus hemionus | reverse complement strand
AGAAAAAAACAAAAAAACTAGATTTTTAAAGTGCTTCAGTTTTTGAGTAGAGACTAAATATGACATAGGAAAATGGTCAATAGAATAGGGTTTCATTCTGTCTCTGTAATTTTTTCACTCTGATCAAGTCATTTCATTTGACCCTCAGTTTTATTTTCTGTCAAATGGAGATAAAAGTCCATGCCAAAATCTATCTGGTAGCATAAATGATGAATATAATTAGCTATTTGAACAAGTTGCCTGGAATTTACAAGGAAATGATTAAGGATTAAGTTACAATAGTTGTTAACACTATTATAGCCCACACAAAAGGAACTTCAGTTACACTGCTTTTATGCATGTCTGGACTTCAGATCAATGTCCCATAATTTATAGTATTATTTACTAGCTTGAGTTGGTTGTGTTTCATTCTTTATATACAACCAGTATTGAAAACACCTAGCTTTCTCATATCTTTGTGATTTTACACAAGACTCTTGCCAGGTTTGAAATTGCTCTCAAATCTATTGTTCACTTGGAAATTTTCTATTTCTCCTTAAGTCTCAGTTCTGTGATAATCCTCTGCAGACTTCATCCAGACCAACTCTGTGACTTTACCCACTGCCTTTAGACTATTCTCAACTATATGTTCCTTCAGCACAGGAAATATGCCTTTCCATCATTATATGCTTGTGAATCACTGTAAATCTCATGTCACATAACAGGTCATCTAATCTATCTATCTATTCTATATAATATTTATTATTTTATTATATATTATATAATATATCTATATATTATATATAAACATAATATATATTTAATTTTATTTTAATTGAAGGAATAATTGATACATGAATAAATTTGGGCATGATGTTTAAGCTGTAAATTATAATGAATTCTGGTGTATATATATGCGACTGTGAAGTGCATCACCACACTTTAAATTGTGAACATATTCATTATGTAAACCTAGTTTCTGAAGATGATATATGTTTTTTTTTTTGTTTTTGTTTTTTTTTTTTTTTTTTTTTGAGTATGTTACTCCATGACCAGTGATTGCAGACGGTGCATGCACAAAGAATGGATCAGGTATACAATCCCTATTCTTAAGAAGGCCTGTTTCTGGTCCTGAAAAACTATCAGTGGAATAGAAATGACTTTTCATATTCATTAAAAATTGTCTATTGTATGTAAATTTGTACACTTCAGTTATTTTCCAGTTCAGTTGCTCAGGTTTGTGTTCTAGACTTCGTGTGAGACCCATAAAAGCTATTGCAGCACGCTCGCCCAGGCCTCCCTGTTCATCACACACACTCTACGCCCTTAGTTTGCTCAAACTCCAATGGTCCATTGCGAGTTGGTTAATGCTATCACAACCATCTCATCCTCTGTCTGTCCCCTTCATCCTCCCACCTGCCTCTCAATCTTCCCCCAGCCATCATGGTCATGGTCTTTTCCCAATGAACCAGTTCTTCACCATCAAAATGAGGCCAATAAGCTTCATTGGAAGCTTTCGACTCTTCAGCATCTATCTCCCTTCCTCATGACAATATTCAGGACTGATTTCCTTTGGGATGGACTGGTCTGGATGCTCATTTGCTGTCAAGGGGGGAACTATTTCGTCAAGTAGGCTTCTCTAATCTAACACCACAGCTCGACAAAAGAATCAGTTATTTGATGCTCAGCTGTTCCTTTATAGTCCAACTCTCTCCATCCATCACATTGACTACTGGCGTGAAAAACAATGGAGCTTTGACTAGTATGGACACATTTGTCCCAGCCAAAGTAAAATGGTCACACTCTGCTGTTTAACTATGCTGTCTAGAGTTGGCCCATAGATTTTTGTTCCAAGGAGCAAGTGATCCGTTTAATTTCATGACTTTCCAGGAAATTTTCATAAGGTCACTTAAATTTCATAATTTCAGTCAACCCATCCCTGCAGTGATTTTTGCAGCCCAAGAAAATAACGTTTGTCACTGTTTACATTTTTTCTCACACATATATGCCCTGGAGGTGATGGTCAAGGTTGCCATTGATCTTAGTGTTTTGAATTGTGGAGTTTTTTAAGCCCAGCTTTCTCACTCTCCTCTCTCACGTTTCAGTTCAAGAGGCTCTTTAGTTTCTCATCACTTTCTGCCATAATGCTGTTGGCTACACGTCATGCAATCTGAGGTTATTGATAGTTCTTCCAGCAATCTGATTCCAAGCTTATAACTTCCAACATGCCAGATTGGCGCATAATGCAAGTCCACCTCTCACTGCATATACCCAGTTAAAGTAAGCAGGGTGACAACATTACAGCCTTGACAGACTCGTGGGAGTCCCAATGTGGAACCTTGCTCTGTCTGTTCCACCTGTCCTGGTTCTTACTGTTGTTGCTCTTGCAACATGAATTACAGATTCTTTCCTCAGGAGGCAGGTCAGGTGATCTGGTATGCCCATCTCTTGAAAATTTTCTGACTTCCTACTCTAGTATTCTTGGGCTTCCTTGTGGCCTCAGCTCCTAAAGAACCTGGCTTCCTGCAATGCAGGAGACCTGGGTTTGATTCCTGGGTTGGGAAGATCCCCTGGTAGAAGGGAAATGGCAACCCCACCCCAGTATTCTGACCTGGAGAATTCTAAGGGGCTGTAATAGGTCCATGGGGCGATCACAAAGAGTTGGATGCAACTGAGCGACTTTCAATTATCACAAACAGATCAAAAGGCTTTGGTGTAATCAATAAAGGATAAGTAGATGGCTTTTCTGGAACTCTCTTGCTTTTCTATTATCCAAGGGGATCCAAGTCGGATCCTGGCTGTGTATATAAATCTCTGGATAAATGGGGAGGCTATCCTCAGAAGCACTTCAATAGAATGAGGAGCAGGAGATCCCAGAGACCCAGAAGAGTCCCAGATGAACAGTTTCTTGAGGTTTGTACAAAAAGTTAACCAACCATCAGGTGACAGAAAAATGAGGCCTCTAGGGGTAGAATTTAAAAGGGTTATATCTGCAAATCATTGATGAAGTACTAAGTTGAAAATGGATTAATAATGGAAAAATTAGGCTATTAGATCAGAAAGAAACAAGAATAAGAAGATTGATGCAACAAATGTAATTGATTGAAAAGACTCATAAAATCAAATCCAGAAATACTGCTAAATGATAGTATATTACTTTTTAACATATAGAACTTCCATACACTTCTGGGCCAAGCCTTGGTGTAGAGAAGATTGAATGTGGCTTCATAATACCATCTGAATGATTGCTCTGCCTAATATCTATATCTAACTGATGTTTGACTTCAAAACTAACAATTTTGTGCAAACTGAAAAATATAAATGTAACTTTTACTCTATGCCTCTATTCAAGCTGGATTATCTTCTTCTATTTTTCTTTTCTACCTACTGAAGCTCAATAAATATTTTTTAATTGCATTCTCAAATTGCTCACTCATAATGTTCTTTTCCATCTGATTACATTCACCACTGTTTGTTTTCCTTTCAGTATCTTAGCTATCATTCAAAGAATAACATTGGTCTGAGCTCTCTGTTGATAACTTTTACACTCTAATCACCATTGCCCCCCTGTTTTTTTTTTTCCCAAGACATAATACTACTTAGAGTATTTGGACCACCCAGTTTGTTTCTTTGTTATTGTTACAGTTTATTCCAAAGGCTGTTCATTTCAAACCATCTTGCTTTGGTTTCAGTTAGAATTCTTGTATATATAAGTTTTTCCTCTACAACAGGATTTATGAGCACTCAATGTACAGAAAAAATGCGTCTCAACAGTGTCTTACAGAAGAGTTAATTAGATGCTTACAGCGAGATCATCCCTGTTGATTATGGATATTTACAATCTCATATTATTTCTCGTATGTATTAAGAGTAAGTTTAATACGCAATGGGCTTCAAGCATTCTCATTCAGGCTTCCAAACAAGGAGGTTGTCTCCCTCCTGAGAGAGGTGAATCATTGAAAGCACTGGGCACAAGAATACAAGTTAAAGCAGTGTGGATGGGCCTTGAGTGAAAACAGGAAGATTTAGGATACCTGTAGAAAGACAAGTCAGCATTATATAGAGACGAATTAATACTTTGGGATTAAACTGTCTGTGAAGGAATAGAAGCATGGCAGACTAAAAATAGGCACGGAGTAATTCAGAGGGCTAATCATGCTCTGTCACAGATAAAATTAATAAAGTAAAAAAAGTTTTAACAAGACATTAAGCCGTCCTGAGCAGCCCAGATAAGGCCTGGGGAGGGAAATGGGAGCATTATGGCTGCAGCATTACATCACTGTTATTAGCGTGGTGATGATTAACAGGATGTGGCCCCAGAGGGAGCAAGGTGAAGCCTTCATAGGACAGCACTATGTCAGAGGTATGATGGTCTGCAATCATTTATTATAGCAAAGGTGAACGGTCTGTCAGGAGAACATCAGAGGCCCAAGGACACAAAAATGGAACTGGATGAGCCAGAGAAGGAATTAGAGTTAGATCATCAGAGAAAAATACAAGTGATATATTAAATATTAAAGCGAAACATAAAATTTGTCACAGTCACAAACAGTTAGTAATTTTGCTTTCCATTCCATTTTGTTTCAGGAAATATTGGGCGCAATGTGAATCTTGTTGGGTCGACCTTATTTATATTTTGTAATAATGAGTGAATTGAATCTATGAAGGAGAAATCCTAAGAACTTCATAATTGATTCATCTAGGTAACAGAGGAATGTTTTAGCGTATCATCTATCATCTAGAGAGAAATTGATTAAAAATCTTTGTGCTTCGTGTCTGGTGCTAGGTGCCATGGAAAATGAAAAGGAAATCTCAAGCCTAGCTTTTCCACAGTAGCTTACAATTAGTGGAAGAGGAAACACCAACCTACAGATTAAAAATACTGTTAAGTAAATGGCAGAACTGCTGACAGTTCTATATTGAAATTTGAAAATACAGTCTTTTGGAATATGAGTATATTCTGGTTTATTTAGAATACCCAAAGTGGGATTAGGCATTGCTATGGAAATTTTTTCTCACAAATGAAGATTTATAAGTATTAAGGAGAAGGGATATATTTTGAAGGGAAGAAAATAGTAAACTGAAAAAGGCTGGTGAAATACTTAAAATTCAGAGAAAATTAATGTGGATTGATTAATGTATTTTCAATTTAATCAGACTTCTCTTTGTGCATTTTTAAAGTTGTGACATAAATTCTTAGAAACAAAATACTGTATTATTATATCAGGTTTCTGTAACTTGTATCAGAAAAAAAAACTTTTTGATGAAATACGACATTTTATCAACAGCATAATTTCTCCATAAACTTTTTTAAAATACAAGTTATAGAAACCTAATTAAAATGGGCTTCAGTTTCAGTTCAATTCAGCTCAGTTGTTCAGTGTGTCTGACTATTTTGCGTGACCCCGGCTATAGACTGCAGCATTGCCAGGCTTATCCCTGCCCAATACCAACTCCCGGAGTTTAACCCCCGAGGAGTCAAGAAGAATCACGTCCATTGAGTCGGTGATGCCATCCAACCATCAAAGCATCCTCTGTTCATCCCCTTCTCCTCCTGCCTTCAATCTTTCCCAGCATTAGGGTCTTTTCAATGAGACAGTTCTTTCCGCATTAGGTGGCCAAAGTATTAGAGTTTCAGCTTCAATCATCAGTCCTTCCAGTGAACATTCAGGACTGATTTCCTTAATTAACAATGGACTGGTTGAGGATCTCCTTGCAGTCCAAGGGACTCTCAAAGATGTCTGCTCCAACACCACAGTTCTACGAAGCATTCAATTCTTCAGCACGTGTGTGACTAAAATAGAATCAGCTTTCTGTATATTAGTCCAACTCTCACATTCCTTACATTGACTACTGGAAAAAAAACCATAGCCTTTGAATAGATAGACCTTGTGCTTGGCAAAGTAATGTCTCTGCTTTTTATATGCTGTCTAGGTTGGTCAATAACTTTCCTTCCATAGAAGTAAGCATCTTTTAATTTCATGCTGAAGTCACCATCTGCACAGTGATTTTGGAGCCCAAGAAAATTAAGTGTCTTGACTGTTTTCCATTGTTCACTATCACACCATCTATTTGCCATGAAATGATGGGACAAGAATGCCATGACCTTAGTTTTTTGACATGTTGAACTTTAAGTCAACTTTTGTTTTCACTACCCATCTCTCTTGCACGTTCATCATCAAGAGGGCTACATTTAGATTTCCTTGTCACTTTGCTTTCTGGCATAAGGGTGGTGTACATCGCTAGCTACTATCTGAGTGATTCCTTAGATATCTCTCGCGCGAGAAATCTTGATTCCTAATGCCTGATGCTTCAACCAGCCACTTCTCACATTTCACCAGTGCAGTACCGAAATGGGCACACGATCCGCATATAAGTTAGATAGGTGTTAGAGATACTATGGATACTAAAAATGGGGCCTGCAAGGGGTGTGAGAAATATGTGATATAACAAAATATACATAGTCACAATGCTAGAAATGCCGCAGAAATCATTCAGACCTCACACGACCAGGATTTCGTAAAGCATCATGCTCCTCTGTGAAAGTTTGTGCTTGCAGCAATAGCTACATTCCTTATTCTATTAATTTACCATCATTGTTGGCGTCTTACTCATCAATGGCATTATCAAGATTGTCATAGGCACATAAAAGTACATGTATGTAATAAGAGAGACAGAGGAACTGCTAATAGCTTTCCCAATGTATTGTCATTCAAAACTTAAGAGAAGAAGAAAATTAGCAAATTTGAACTTTTGGGAACAAAGTTGGGGTTGGTAGTGTAGCAAGGTCGCTAATTAATATCATAGTATTCTTACGTCAAATTATAAATACTACTATAAGGAAAGAGTGTGATTGGTAAGTTGCTGAGCAATGACGTTGAAGTCCCATCATTATCATCATATGTTGGAAGAGGGCCTTACTAGGTTATAGCAAGGGTAATACTATTAAAATTGAATTAGACAGTCAGCCATTTCTAGCCTAAAGAAAGCTGTGTGCAGAAACATTTAAATGACTCCGTATACGAGGACATAATATGGGGGGGGGGGGGGGGGGGGGGGGATTATATATAAGAAGGGGTCATTAGAGCGTCACCCAGCCGCTTAGGTGTTGACCAATGGCAGCGAAACAGTATGTGATATTATAGTCCCCTAGTAGATGTTTGAGACTTATTCAAGGCCACTGGTACTATAGCTGTTATCCAGGGAGTCCTCA
This sequence comes from Odocoileus hemionus, assembly GCA_020976825.1. Classification (NCBI taxonomy): domain Eukaryota; kingdom Metazoa; phylum Chordata; class Mammalia; order Artiodactyla; family Cervidae; genus Odocoileus; species Odocoileus hemionus. The sequence goes on along the minus strand of JAJLRB010002471.1, from coordinate 12,405 downwards.
GAGTGGGTCCTGGGGATAAAATGAAACAGCCCCCAACGTCTTTAAAGGACACAATATAGATGCAAATCACATGAGAGTGTGTGCTAATATCCGCTCAGATTCATGTCCAACATTGCTCTGTGACACGGAAGAATGAACCATGGGACTATTAGCCCGTGCGGGGCGGGGGGGGGGGGGGGGGGGGGGGGGGGGGGGGGGAGGGGGGGGGGGGGGGGGGGGGGCGGACTCTTCTGTCCGCTGGGATTTTCTCATTGAGCAAGGGAATAGCTGGCACTGGGTTAGGTGCCTGATTTCCTCACTTCTTAGGCTGATCTTGCAAGACCTTCTTAGGGACTCGAACCTGCTTGCTTCTCTTGTGTCTGCAGTGCATTGCTAGGTAGACTCTTTGCCACAAGCAAGCCACCTAGGAAAGTCTCTTAAAAGACATGTACGTCTGTGGTACCGTGCAGGAGCTGGTGTCTGACCTGACTAGTTCTATTGTCGAATCGCACATACTGATAGTCCCACCAGGCTGGCTCTGTCTCCTTGGGAATTCTCCTAGAACTATCAGTAGCGATTCGATTGGGTTAAACATTTCCTCTTTCTAGAGGGATCTTCGACTTGACTGCAGGATAGAACCCCGATAGTCTCTTATGGTTCTCCTGCATTGATCACGTGATTTTGTTACCTACTTGCTCACTCACTGCGTGTGAAGTCTCCCCTATCATACAGCCCCCCCGGTCAGACAAAAAGACAGCAATGCAAAAATACGACAAATGCACTCAAGGATCGCTAGGGCCATCAAGCAGAAATTATGAAGGAGAGTTTGGTGGGTTTGGACATGAATCTTGGCTATTGCTGAGAGTCTGGAAGAAGGCAGGAGGCATACTGCCATATTGTAATCCTCTTGGAGACACAGGCCACGTGGTCTGATAGTACGGTTCACTTCTGGGACACGGGATCATTCTAGCATTGCAATATGAGACGCGAATTTGCTAAGACAATGGCATATTTTGGAATGCACATTACTCATCCTTTAGACTCGAGATTCCGCAGCTCTGCAGCCCTATCCAGTAAGCCCATAGACAATAACCATTAGCAATGGGGACCCTGCTCCAGGCGAGCTTAAACAGTCCAACTTGACGAGAGCCTATGAGCCCCATCTCACTCGCAGGCAAGAGAGCCAGGCCTTAAGAACACACTCCTGGAGCCTGGTACATGACACTTGGGCCATTTAAAGAGGGGGCAGTAGAAACCTGATCTGCCATACACTAGGTCTAGAGACACGTAGACCTCAGGACCGTGCAACTATATAGCCCAGACGCCATGAGACGTACGGACAGTGGCACAGTTTCCACCCACCAGTGGGAAGGTACCAGGCCCAGAATCCCCCCCTGCCCCCACAAAAACCCTGCTCTGTCGGGGGGCCATTTGACCCACCAGCATAGGACAAAGTCACGGGCAGCCAAGCCCCCACGCCAGTGGACTGAGCCCACTCCCCCAAAGCAACACTTGCCTTTGGACGGTGGATCCTGCCCCTCACCTAGCAGAGAGCCTGCTCTAGCCTGGGGGCCGCCTTTTCCACCAGCGGGAAACCCACATTTTTCCAAAACCCAGTGGACCCAAGTCACCCATAGCGGTGTAGTTCTCTGCGACTGGTTAAACATCCCCTCCCCAGTGGGGGCCCAACAAAAGTTTTAGGGAACCTTGGCCCACATCACCCCAACTGGTCGAACTGGTCCCATTCACTAGTGGTTGACACCAGTATTCTTGCCTGGGGAATTGTGGGCGGGGGAGCCTGGTGGGTGCAGTCTATGCGGTTTGCACAGATCAGAGTGCTGAGGTGACTTGCTGATGTATGCTTTGGGAGGGGGAGATAAAAAACCCATCCAGTATTCTTCCCGGAAAATCCCAGAAAAAGAGGGCCCGGGGGCCCCGCTATGGGGTCACACAGAGTCAGACATACTGAAGCGACTTAGCAGCACACGCAGAAACAGCAGCTCTGGCCCCCGAGCCCTGTGCCAAATCCCAGGACCAAATGTACTTCCCAGTTTGGACTAGCCCCCGTAACCAACTTCCCCCACTGTGGGTAAACATTCCCCAAAGGGTCCCCTGGACTCTGAGTCTGCCCAAAAGTGAGCCAGTCTGAATCCCAAAAACCACTTCCCCCCCCAACCCCCACTGGGGGTTCTATAGCCAGTTTCCCAATTTCTTGGCTGCCTAAACCGAAACTGGAAACATTGCACAATTCGGCCTGGAAAAACCAATGGACTAGGGTCCAATAAAGCCCTGCCCAGATTGTCACACCATAATAGAAAACCATGTGAGAACAGTGAGCTAGAAGTAAAATATGGAAATCAGGGGGCTAAAAAAAACGAAAGAGCAGAAAGAAAAAAGTAGTTTGATACTCTGGGACAACATGATGTGGGGATATTTGCATTATGGGGGCCCCAGGAAAAAAAAAGAGCAGAGGGGGGTGAGAAGGTTTTTGGGGGAAAATTGAGAAGCCTCCCAAAACCCTAGAGGCTTTCCCTTTGTGGCTCCCTGGTAAAGAATCCGCCTACAAAGGGGGAGCCCCCTGGGTTCGACCCCTGGGTTGGGAAGATCCCTGGGGGAGGAAAGCCTTTCATCATATTCTAGACTGGAGAATTCTGTGAACGTATAATCCGGGGTTTCACAAAGGTTGGGACACTGAGTGACTTTCCCTTTCCTAAATTGAGAAAATAATTTAAAATCCAAGCCCAAGAAGAAGGCTTGAAAAGATGATTAATCTAAGAAGATACACAAAATACCCTGAAATTAAAACTTCAAAATTAAAGCTAAAGAGAAAATTTTAAAAACAGAAAGGGAAAAAGAACACTTAACATGGGGGAATTCCCCTTTTTAAAACAACCCTGTTTTTTTAGCGAAACTGCACCCAAGAACACTCTACCTTCAAAGTTTCATTGATTTGTGGAAAATAAAAAGCATTACGACAAACAAAAACAAAAAGGGGTTTTGGTACCGCTAAACTGACCTTATAAAAAATGAAAAAGGAACTTACCAAGGTAAAAAAAAAGTCTGCAATTAAAAGTAGAAATTGTAAAAGGAAAAATCTCGAAAAAGGAAAAATATTAGTAAAGGCAATAATTTATCCTTGCACAAAAACATAAAAAAACTAAAAGAAAAAGAATAAATTATCTATACCAACAATTAGCATTAATGTACATAAAAATTTTATATATAAATGATTGAAAAATAAGCATCATGAGGGTCAGAGTGAAAAAATCGCACTGTTAAAATGTTTTTGAAATTAAGAATCACAAGCTAAAAAATAGTGGATTTTTAGGTGATAGATGATGTTTAGATAGAAACTTCCTGTAACCACAAACCAAAAATCTATCTATTACAGTAAAGAAAAAAGGGTTAGACAAAACACTAAAGATATTCTCAAAAAAAGAGAAAAAAAGAAGGAAAAAACATAATAAAAAAAAACGAAAACAAATTGCAAAAAGGCAAGGGAAAAAAAAATAAGCAACCCTTTTTAATGTAAGAGACAAAATCAAAAGGACAGAGTGGTGAAGGGATACAAAAAATGCCCTGTTTGCAGCTGTCTTAAGAGAGTTACTTCAGACCAAAAGCACAACAGATAAAAGGGGAGAAAATAAAAAAAAGATTTTCTAGGGAAACGGAAAAAAAGGAAAGTAAAGAACAATACTTGTATCACACAAAATGGGTTTTAAAAAAAAAAAAGAAGAAGAAGAAAAAAGACAGGGCAATTGTAAATATGTATTAGCCAAATTCATGTGTGCTGTTAGTCAGTCGTGTCTGACCCCTTACAACTCCAGGGACTGTAGCTGTCGGGTTCCCTCTGTCCATGGGGTTTCCAGGGATTCTAATGGGTGGCTGCCTGCCTGCTCCGGGAGTTTCTAAACCCCAGGAAAAAACCCAGGTCTCGCAATTGCGGGGGATTCTTTACTATCTAGACCCCGGGGAACCCCCAAGAATACTGAAGTGGGTACCCTATTCCTTCCCCAGGGGATTTTCCCGACCCAGGAATTGAAGGGGGTCTCCGTTTGCAGGCTTCTTAACCAGCTTTGCTCCCGGGGGAAACCCATGTACCCCATGTAAACACTTAACAGAAAAAGAAAATTTTAGGGAAATAAAGGGTAAAACTTAAGAAACAATATGTAGGGGACTGCCCCTCATTTAAATAGTGGACATTTCTGTCATACAAAAAATCAGTAAAAGAACACTGGTCATATATGACAATTAAAATGATATATTAATTTTTTTAAAAGTCAACAAGGAAACCCACATTAACAAATTGAAGAATAGAAACATTTATCATCTCAGTAGATGTAAAAAAAGCTTTTGAAAAAAATTCAGCATTGATTTATTATTAAAAACACTCGAATGTGTTATAGGAAAGAGATTCCCTCAAAATAATAAAACCCAAATTTATAAAAGGCCCAAAAAAAACATCATTCTCAAGGGTAAATTTGAAAGTATTTTTAAAAAATCAGACGACAAAGTTTCCCCCTTTTTCCCAGTTTTATAAATGTTTTTTTGGAAGTCCTAGCCACAGACAAGAAAAGAAATAAAAAGAACCCAAATTAAAAAAGTAAAAGTTGCAAATATGTGTTACAACATAAAAATCTAAACCACCACCAAAAAAAAAAAAAAAAAACAAAAAACTAGAGCTCCATAAATTTGGTAAAGCTGCGGATATAAAAAAATCTGTTGCATTTCTCTCAGTGGAGCAATTTAAGAAAGAGAAATGAAGGAAACAATTTAATTTGCAATTGCATTAAAAAACAAAAAAAACCCTAGAAAAAAAACCTATCAAATGATCCCAAGATTGATAGTCAAAAACAGAAAGACACAGATAAAAGAATTGGGGATGTTGCAAAAAGATGGAAAGATAGACCATATTCTTGACTGGAAGAATTAATATTTTTTAAAAATCCCTATGAGCCAAGGAATCTACATTTTTAATGTAACCCCTTCAGAACAAAAGGGACATTTTTCACAGAAATTGAACAAGAAATTTTTTTAAAATTTGTAAAAAAAAAAAAAAAGACCAAAATCCTAAAAAATTTTGAAAAGAAGAATTGAGTTTGGGTATCATACTCTCTGACTTCAGACTATACTACAAACTACAGAAATCAAAAAGTCAGTAAAATGTAAAGTGGGGCAAAGAACAACATACACAATAAAACAAATATAAGAGCCAGAAGTAAACTCAGCATTCGGGTCAATTAATCTACTAGAAGGTAGCAAGAATTACAATAAAAAAAAAACAGTCTCTTAAATAAGGGGTGAAACTCTAAAGTATATAAACCAAATGTAAACCCAGAAGCTAAAAAACTTATGAAACAACTGGGTAAAACTTTTTGGGGATGTATTGTAGCAATATTTATTTTTGATCTGCAAAGCAAAAAATATACAAAAGAAAAATAAAAGCAAATGAATCAAAGTAATTAAAGGGAATGAACAAAGGACACCATTGACAAAAAAAAAAAAAAAGGTATTGAATGGGATAAATATTTGAAAATGATATGACTTATAAGAATTTAAACATCCAAAATATTTAAGATCAAAAAATAAAATATCAAAAGCAAAAAACCCTGATTGACAAAAATGGAGAGACCGAACATACTTTTTCTTTAAAAAAGCATACAGATGTCAACTTGAGATGTCCCTTTGCAATCTCACAGAATGTAAACAAAACCATAGGAATTTTCACCTCACACTTGTCAGACGGGCTATCATCAAAAAGACTAAAAATAAGTGTTTAAGTGCAGAGAAAATTGAATTCTACGCACTATTGGAGAATAAAGGTAACTCACCCTATTCTTCCCTGGAGAATTCGTGAAGAGGAGGTTGGCACTAACAGTCCATGCGATCACGGGGTCAAATGACTAAGCGCTAAAGCAAAACCAACTTTTGGGGGGAATTTCTTTGCTGCAGCTACCATTGAAAACATTAGGAGATTCCTCAAAAACTAAAAATAAACTATCTATGACCCAGTAATTCCACCCTGGGCAAAAACCCAAAGAAAACAAAAGCTTTAATTAAAGATGTTTATATGTACTTTAAATGTTCATTTGCGCATTATTTAATATAGCCAAGATATGGAAGAAATCAAAGTGTCCTCAATAGAGGAATGGAAAAAGGGAAAGGGTTTTTATGTATACTTGAATGAATCTTACTCAGTCATAAAAAATAAAGAATTTTACTATTTGCATCATGGTTGAACTTGAAAGGGCATTAAATTAGTGAAATAATTCAGACAAAGACAAAAGCAATAATTACTGTGAAAAAAAAGTATGAATATAAAAAAAAAGAAAAAGACTCAAGAATAGGAAACAAATAATGTTATGGTGGGGCCATTAAAGGGGGGCAAAGACAAAGGGAAGGATAGGGATTAAGGGCACAAACTTTTTTGTAAAAATAAATAGAAAAACATATTTTTACAGCACAAGTAGCCAATCTTTTTTTAACTTTAAAAATTTGTATAATCTATAAAAATATTGCTTTACTTTGTTGTACACATGAAATTAATACAAAATTGTAAATGATAAGCGCATTAAAACAAATGGCTATATATAAATGTTTGTTATAAAAGTGTAAGAAGATGTTTTTAGAAAAAAGATGGTTGATGAATTATGATACAATACATTAGGATTATGTGCAATTATTGTTTTGTTTCCGATATTAAAATAGCTCTAAAGGGAACATGTTATGAATGACCCGAATGAACGAAAGGGATATAAACGTAGTAAAATCCCCAAATTTTTATTTATTCTATTTTAATGTTTTTTCAGTTGGGTGAGACCCATGATTTTTTTCTGGCCAAGGGGGTTAGAAAAAAAGGACATGTCTCTTCTTGGCTGAGAGAGATAAAGTCATTTCAACTCTTGGTTCTTTCCCATGAAGCAAATAAGGATGGTGCAATAAGAGGAAGGGTTTGAGTAATCTGGACAGCTGGCACCTTCCCCCAATCCCCAAATATAAAGAAAAATTGATTTTATTGGGTTAAGCTATTAATTTTTTACTGCAGTATGACTTAGCCCCAAATTAATTAATATTTTAAGGGAAGAAAAGAGAAAAAAACAAAACCGGACAAATTTCAAGAATATTTTTCTAAATAGTTTTTATTTTAAATTATGTGTGTGTTTTTTACTTATACAGAATAGAAAAATTTTCAAGGGCAAAAATTTTTATTCTGGGATGGGGGGTGAAATTTAGGAAAAAAGTGAACTGATAAAAGTTTCTATGTTTCTTCTTTTCCTGAAATTTTTTAAAAACATTATTCAGTATTGTGATGTAAAAGTTTTTTTAAAAAATAAGATCAAAATTTTTTTTAAATATAAAAAAAGAATTTTTAATATGTGTGCCAAATTTTTCAGTTTTAACCCCAAAAAAAAATTTTGGTTGCAACCTTTGGTATTTTTTGAAAGTAAAGGGGGGCAAATATGAGGAATACTTCAAAAATATATTTTTTGCAAGCTCTATTCTCCCCATTTTGCTGTGTCCTTTTTCCCCGTGTGTTGTTAGGATACTGTGGCCTTTTGACAGTGGGAGTTGATTGCAAAAATACGTCCTGTTTGCCTTTACTTTTTCCCTTTTTTGTAAAAAGTAGGGGCCCAAATCACTCCATCTTATTGGAGATTGTTCCAGGGCCAAATCATGTTATTTCGAAAAACTGCAATAAATGTAATGACAAGATGCGCCGTATCGGGGAAAATCTTGCCCATGGGACATTTTAACTGTTTTCGTGTGTTTCCTGTCAAGAACCAAGGGAGTATTTTATGAAAAAAATAGATACCCCGAATCTCACAATTTTTTGTGTCTTAGAAAATTTGCCCTTAAAAGATTTGCTAGTAAGTGCTGTCAATGTGCTTCAAAGTGTCTGATTTTCAAACCCCCATAGAAGAAAAACTAGGCATCAACAGCTTTTAAACAAAAAATGAGTTATTTAGGTATTTACAGAACTGATGAGGTATCCCGCTGGTTTAAAACAGGTTTTTTTAGAAAAGGAATTTGCTAAGGGGTTTAAATTTCCTGCTAGAAATTTTTAATAGAAATTTTTATTTTAAAAATTTAGTTTAAACTATCTTTTGTTTTTATCTATATAAGATATTTTAAATTTCTATAATAAAATCAAGCCCGATACTTGAAAAAAATTTAGCTAAGATCAAATTTCCCCAAAGATGGAGAAAGGAAGGGTTGTGTGGGTTCCTGTGCAATTCTAAATTGAGTTTGTTTTTTGATTTTATCTTTGTTAGTTTTGGAAAAAAATTTTATGTTTCTAAAAAAGGGATTTTGGAAGAAATTTTTTCATTTTCTTTTATTTCGTCTGTAAAATCACTTTTCAAGAAAAATGAAAACTATCCTTATAAAATATACCTAAAGTGATGGGGGTGCAAAACTGGACTTTACAAAATTTTGGGTTTTAAAATGCAAAAGGGTAGTGTAAATAAATTGTCCCAAATTCTGATCTTTTTGGGATTCCCTGGTAGTTCAGTGGGAAAAAAAAAAAAAAAGTCCACCCCGCAAAGTAGGAGACCCTATTTGTTCCTTGGTTTGGGACATCTGCTGGAGAAGGGGTGGTAGGGATCCAATCCTATTCTTGGGGTTCTGTGGTGGCTCGATGGTAAAGACTCTGCTGTAATGCAGGAGGGCTTTAGTTTTATCCCTGGGTTGGCAATATCCCCTGGGGAAGGAATGGCTACCCAATCCAGCTTCTGGGCCTGGGAATTCAAGGACTGGGGTTTTCAAAAGTTGGGGCATGACTGAGGTTTCATTTCGTCTTTGATGAAAGATGAAACATGGAAAATTTTTGCTTTTGGGTATAGTAGTTTTTTGCATCAGGAATTCAGTCCATTCAGTCAGAACAGCGCTCGTCAATGAATTGCAATCCATGGACTGTAGCACCCAGGACCCTTCCACACCAAGCCAGGGTTTGTCAAAGCTCATGCCCCTTGAGTAAGTGTGCCCTCCAACCCCTCATTCTCTGTCTTCCCCTTTCCTCCTGCCTTCAATCTTTCCCGATCAGGGTTTTTTTCCCCCGTGAGTCAGTTCTTTTGCAGGGTGGGCCCGCTTCAGTTTGGCATCAGCAACAATCCTTTTCCCTGAATATTAAGGGGCTAATTTCCTTTTAGGGTTGGTTGGGTTTATCTCCCTTTCAGCCAAAAGGACTCTCAGAGTTTCTCCAAAAAACATTTTAAAAACATCAAGTCTTGGGGCTCAATTTCTTTATGGTTTTAAAATCTAATCCAATAAGACTTTGGGAAAATTATGCTTTTAATATAAGGACTTTGTGAGCAAAATAATCTCTTGGGTTTTTAATATGCGTCTGGTTTGTCATAGCTTTTCTAAAGGGCAAGTGTCTTTTTTTTCATGGCTGCAGTCCTATTGCTGATTTTGGAGCCAAGAAAAAAAAGTCTGTCCATCTTTTTCCATGTTTCCCCCCAAAATTTTTCTTTAAGTGATGGGTTCTGGGCAATTATCTTTGTTTTTTTAAAGTTAAGTTTTAAGCCCAAATTTTTTTTTCTCCCTTTCACTTTAACGAAAAGGCCTTTAGTTCCTCTTTGCTTTCTGCCATAAGGTGGTGTCACTACGAGTGAGGTTTTGTATTTCTGGCAATCTTGATTTCAGCTTGTGCTTATCCCAGCCCAGCATTTTCATATGTACTCTGCATGTAAAGTTAAATAAGCAGGGTATGACATACGCCCTTTACGTTTGCTTTCCCCCAAATTTTGGAAACATCCATTTTTCCTGTTCGGTTCTATGTGGCTTCTTTCCTGCATACAGTTTTTTCAAGACGGTAAGGGGGTTGGTATTTCCATTTCCCTTTAAATTTTCCACAATTGTGTGATCCACACAGTCAAAAACTTTAGATAGTCAATAAAGCAGAATATCAAAAAGCCGGTTTTATTGAAAATATTTGAGTTTAATAAAAAGAAGCAATTTTTTAATTTTTGGCTATTTAAAATATCAGAAAACATTTTTTTTTAAAATGCACCCAAGTAAAATGTTGTTTTCACAGCCTGGTGTCTAAAAAAATAAAATGTAAAATTAAAAGCTAGAAAGCTACTTGGGGCCCCAAATGAATCTGATAAAGAGTACAAACTCTTTACTTCACAAGTGATTTTGTTTTCATCTCATGAACAGAAGAAGCTTTTGTATAAAGGAAAAACCCCCTATTCAATTAATAGGGAGTCTTCCTGGGATTTAAATTCTTTTAAGATTTAGATTTTCAAATTTATTTTTTAGAAATTATATATTTCCCCCTAAATCAATTTAAAATTTTAAAGAAATCCTCAGGGTATCATTAAATAACCCTAAAATCCCCTTATGTATTTTTTTTTTTTTTTTTTTTAATATTTTTTTTTCTCTGAAGTTTTACACTAGATTTTGGGGTAGATTTTTCCAAAAATGTTTTCATAAAAATGTATCCTCAATTTAAAGATTACCTGAACCCTTTATTTAGTTAAGCCAAAAATATTTACACTAAATTTCTATCATCTAAATTCTATTTTTGTTTTAAAATCAATAAGATGTTAAGGGAAAAAAAAAAACAAAAAAAATGGTTCTGGTCTATATTGTTTTATTTTTTAAAAAGAACCATTTTAAATTTGGGGAAAATTTATTTAGTCCAAATTTTTTGTGAGGCGTCATTTCAAAATTTAATTATTTTCTGCTAAAAGGTAAGATTGAAACTATGTGTATTATTTCGCTCTCATTAAAAAAGACTTGGGGATCCCTTACACAACAAAAAGACACACCAAAAGAAAAACAGCCAAATTAAAACAAAACCCGGACACTTCTTGGATCCATGAGAGAATTGAGGTTTCAGGCCCAAATTTCCAAACAAAACTTGAAAAGACAGGTGAAAAAAGACAGATAGTTGAAATCAAACTTACCTAATCAGAAACCCTGGAGACACAAACTGGTGAAAAGCTTAAAAGGAATTTTTAGGGAATTTTTTAGGCCTCATGCATAAACTTAAGAATGAACTTTGGTGATGCAAACGAGGGTTCCAGGAGCACTAGTGGAAAGAACCTGCCTCCCAAGCAGGAGACATAAGAGCTGGATCGATCTCTGGATGGGGAGGATCCACTGGTATAGGAATTGGCAACCTATTTCAGTGTTTTGTCTGGAGAATCCCTTGGACCGAAGAACTGGTGGACTGTAGTGCTGCAAAGAGTCGGACATGACTGAGGGACTTAGCACACACAGACATAGAAAGGTTCCACACTTTTGTAGATTTTACTCCCACGTATCTACAAGGCTATCATGGTGAAGAGTCAAGAAAAAAATCAATGTATTTATTTGGTGGGGAGCCTCAGGGAGAGAGGAAAAGTAATCATTTTAAAATACACCCAATATATTCTTCATAATAAAAGCATACTTTCTAGTGAAAAACACTTTACCAGGGACTTATCTAAAATAGATGGGAAGTCCAAGTACCTAACTACAGTCCACATAACCTTTCTGTCTTACCTAAGGACGGTAGAAACTTTTGTGGAAATCCAAACAATACAGGTTCACTAAAGATTAATCATAAGATTATAGAATGCCTCCCTCCACCATTTCTTATTACAATATTAAGATGACTTCAGTAAGACTGAATTACAACTAATTTGGCCGTAAGGCTCAGACTCAAAGAAGATGATATCCTTATGAATATATAAAGACAAAAGCTAGAAACACTAAGTGTATTTAAGATCCCTGACACTTACAACTATAGTTAACATTAAACACAGCTCAATTTCCAGCCAGATTAACATAAAATTCCACACTAAAGGCCTATTTAACTTCAATCAGTTCAGTTCAACGCAATCGTGTTCAACTCTTTGTGACCCGATGGACAGGAGCATGACAGGCTTTCCTATCCATCACCAACTCCATTGCTTACTCAAACTCATGTCCATCGAGTCGCTGATGCCATCAAACCATCTCATTCTCTGTCATTCCCTTCTCCTCATACCTTCAATTTTCCCCAGCATTAGGGTCTTTTCTGATGAGTTGGCTCTTGGCATCAGGTAGCCAAAGTATTAGAGTTTCAGCTTCAGCATCAGTCCTCCCAATGATACTCAGGACTGATTTCCTTTAGACTGACTGATTTGATCTCCTTGTAATCTAAGGGACTCTCAAGAGTCTTCTCCAACATCCCAGTTCAAAACCGAATTCGATTCCGAGAGCGTCCTGGACGCGGCGGGCGATTTCCGCCGCCTCTGGCAGCAGCTCCGCTACCTGAAAGACTCCCCCGCCGCCGCCGCCCCTTCCTCTTCCGTCCCCCGCCCACCCCGCCGCCGCTGCTTTCACCTTTTCGGGCCCCTCCGCCACCTCTCCACGACCTAGGCCTCTGTTCTGAGAGGAAGCCTTATCGGGCCCTTCGCGGGCCCGGCGCCAGCCATGGGTGACGGCAGGGTC
>JAJLRB010002470.1:0-19346 GCA_020976825.1 Odocoileus hemionus | reverse complement strand
TAGCCTCAGAAAAGGGGGAAGTGAGCAGAGGCTCAGGGAAAAGGGGAAGTTTGGTGAAAGAGTGAGACTGGGGAAACTGAGGGTGCAGCACGGGAGGAGGATGGCACCAGAGGTGGGGGCTGGCACAAGGGGGCTGCCTTCAAAAAATGAGGGAAGGGGAGGAGAAGCCGTTTTGTCTTTATTTAGTCGTTTGTCGCCTCAGTTAATTTAGAAATTGTATTTGCAAAGAAGCAATTTTAGACTCCTGACAATGCTTGGAAGCCTCAAAATATCATTGAAAATGTGTCCCATTAGGTTTTGACAGCTTTAGAGCCCACAGCTGTCCAATTCAGTTTGAAGAGAAGTGTGAGGAGTTTGGAAGTTCCCCATAATGGCCATTAGTGTTCTAAGTTACTTTTGGTTAAGTCAGTCTATTGAGTTAGAAATGCACATGAGGAAAGGTGTTTTTTTTTTTTTTAACTTTTTATTTTGTATTGGGTTATAGCCGATTAATGATGTTATGATAGTTTCAAGTAAACAGTAAAGAGATTCAGTCATACATGTACATGTACCCATTCTCCCCAGAATCCTCCTCCCATCCAGGCTGCCAGATAACGTTGAGCAGAGTTCCTTGTGCTGTGCAGTAGGTGCTTATTGATTATTTATTTTAATTATAGCAGTGTGTACACGTCCATCCCCAACTACCTAACTATCTCTTCCCTGTCCTCCCCATCGCAACCGTAAGATTGTTCTCTAAATATGTGAGTCTCTTTCTGTTTGTAAGTTCATGTGTATCATTTCTTTTTAGATTCCACAGGGCTATCATAAGGTATTTCTCCTCTGTCTCACTTCACTCAGTATGACAATCTCTAGGTCATCCATGTCGCTACAAATGGCATTATTTCATCCTTTTTAATGAGAGATCCAAGTTTTTAAACACAAAATTGGCTGGGGGCACCCTCAAAGCATTCTGATGACTTGGATCTCATTTCTTTGGGATTTTTTCCTCTAAAGCAACAAGAAAAATTCCCAAACATAGAGTTCCAATGGGATCAGCCCAGTGCCAAAAGAAACTAGGCTAAAGATCAGCACAATTCTGATAGAATTCTGATATGACAGGCTTCCAGTGGGAACAGTTTAGTTCCAAAAGGAATGAGGCTAAAGGTTAACACAGTTCCAATAGACAGAGTTTCTAATAGACAGAGTTGTAGTGGAAACAGCCCAGTTCCAAGGGAATTGGGCCAAAGGCCATATGAACACTCTCAGAAAGAACAAAACAGTCAAACAGATCCCAAATAAAGCCTGAACTCAAAATTCAAAGAGTGTGGGCTTGAAATCCAGGAGACTCTTGTCCTCAAATTCATGGTCAGTGAGCAAACAATGAGCTCTGGGCTCTGTGGGTTGCTCACACACCTTGGGAGTTGTTGGAGGTCTTCTTGGGATCCCATTTTTTTACCATCAAGTGATGTTGACCTTAAAAATAAATCAGTCAAGTTATTTAACCACAATGGGTTTATTCAGAAATACCAGAGGAGCTGCAATTTCAGGACAAGCAAGCTAGAGCAAAAGCCATAGGCATGTTCAACAAAGGAAAAGAATGTTATAAGAGAAAGAAAGAGGAAGTTAGGAAGTATTATTTTGAATTAGTCTGTCGGAGAAAAGTGAGAGTCTAGGGTGATGACTGTTTCTCGTTGGCTGAGTTGCTGGAGTAGCTGGTTTTCTGTCAGTTCAGTTCAGTCGCTCAGTCGTGTCCGACTCTTTGTGACCCCATGGATTGCAGCACGCCAGGCCTCCCTGTCCATCACCAACTCCTGGAGTTTACTCAAACTCATGTCCATTGAGTCGGTGATGCCATCCAACCATCTCATCCTCTGTCGTCCCCTTCTCCTCCTGCTTTCAATCTTTCCCAGCATCAGGGTCTTTTCAGATGAGTCAGCTCTTCGCATCAGGTAGCCAAAGTATTGGAGTTTCAGCTTCAACGTCAGTCCTTCCAATGAGCATTCAGGACTGATTTCCTTTGGATGGACTGGTTGGATCTCCTTTCAGTCCAAGGGACTCTCAAGAGTCTTCTCCAACACCACAGTTCAAAAGCATCAATTCTTCGGCACTCAGCTTTCTTTATAGTCCAACTCTCACATCCATACATGCCTACTGGAGAAACCATAGCCTTGACTAGACGGATCTTTGTTGGCAAAGTAATGTCTCTGCTTTTTAATATGCTGTCTAGGTTGGTCATAACTTTTCTTCCAAGGAGTGAGTGTCTTTTTATTTCATGGCTGCAGTCACCATCTGCAGTGATTTTGGAGCCCCAGAAATAAAGTCAGCCACTGTTTACACTGTTTCCCCATCTATTTGCCATGAAGTGATGGGACCAGATGCCATGATCTTAGTTTTCTGAATGTTGAGCTTTAAGCCAACTTTTTCACTCTCCTCTTTCACTTTCATCAAGAGGCTCTTTAGTTCTTCACTTTCTGCCATAAGGGTGGTATAATCTGCATATCTGAGGTTATTGATATTTCCCCCGGCAATCTTGATTCCAGCTTGTGCTTCCTCCAGCCCAGTGTTTCTCATGATGTACTCTGCATATAAGTTAAATAAGCAGGGTGACAATATACAGCCTTGACGTACTCCTTTTTCTATTTGGAACCAGTCTGTTGTTCCATGTCCAGTTCTAACTGTTGCTTCCTAACCTGTGTACAGGTTTCTCAAGAGGCAGGTCAGGTGGTCTGGTATTCCCATCTCTTTCAGAATTTTCCACAGTTTTTGTGATCCACACAGTCAAAGGCTTTGGCATAGTCAAAAAGCAGAAATAGATGTTTTTCTGGAACTCTCTTGCTTTTTCGATGATCCAGTGGATGTTGGCAATTTGATCTCTGGTTGCTCTGCCTTTTCTAAAACCAGTTGGAACATCTGGAAGTTCATGACTCACATATTGTTGAAGCCTGGCTTGGAGAATTTTGAGCATTACTTTACTAGCATATGAGATGAGTGCAAATGTGTGGTAGTTTGAGTATTCTTTGGCATTGCCTTTCTTTGGGATTGGAACGAAAACTGACCTTTTCCAGTCCTGTGGCCACTGATGAGTTTTCCAAATTTGCTGGCATATTGAGTGCAGCACTTTCACAGCATCATCTTTTAGGATTTGAAATAGCTCAACTGAAATTCCATCACCTCCACTAGCTTTGTTTGTAGTGATGCTTTCTAAGGCCCACTTGACTTCACATTCCAGGATGTCTGGCTCTAAATGGGTGATCACACCATCCTGATTATCTGGGTCATGAAGATCTTTTTTTTGTACAGTTCTTCTGTATATTCTTGCCACCTCTTCTTAATATCTTCTGCTTCTGTTAGGTCCATACCATTTCTGTCCTTTGTTGAGCCCATCTTTGCATGAAATATTTCCTTGGTATCTCTAATTTTCTTGAACAGATCTCTAGTCTTTCCCATTCTACTGTTTTCCTCTATTTCTTTGCATTGATTGCTGAGGAAGGCTTTCTTATCTCTCCTTGCTATTCTTTGGAACTCTGCATTCAAATGGGTATATCTTTCCTTTCTCCTTTGCTTTTGGCTTCTTTTCTTTTCTCAGCTATTTGTAAGACCTCCTCAGATGGCCATTTTGCTTTTTTTGCATTTCTTTTTCTTGGGGATGGTCTTGCTCCCTGTCTCCTCTACAATGTCGCAAACCTCCATCCATAGTTCATCAGGCACTCTGTCTACCAGATCTAGTCCCTTAAATCTATTTCTCACTTCCACTGTATAATCATTAGGGACTTTGATTTAGGTCATACCTGGGTGGTGTAGTGATTTTCCCTACTTTCTTCAATTTAAGTCTGAATTTGGCAATAAGGAGTTCATGGTCTGAGCCACAGTCAGCTCCTGGTCTTGTTTTTGCTGACTGTATAGAGCTTCTCCATCTTTGGCTGCAAAGAATATAATCAGTCTGATTTCGGTATTGACCATCTCATGATGTCCATGTGTAGAGTCTTCTCTTGTGTTGTTGGAAGAGGGTGTTTGCTATGACCAGTGTGTTCTCTTGGCAGAACTGTAGGAGATGCAATGTCCGTATTTTCCTGTTGGGGGCCTGTAACCAATGATTCTTTCCTTCTGCTGATGGTGACAATTCTTCCTGCCATGGACAATGAGTGGTATTGCATGAAAGCTCCCTCCACCCCCTGCTGGCCTCCTGACTCCATTTTAATGACGTTTCCCTCTTTGTTTTCACAACACAAATCCCTTTCCTTATTCTTTTTCCAGTCGTTGGTTTCTTTCCTGACACATATTCATAAGGTAACTAGGCTGCTTTGAAGAAGTAGTTTCATCTTTTATTAGAGCCAGATGGAACCATCTGTTTCTTGTTGAAATGTCTAACAACCCCTGGTCTCCCTTATTCTGGCAGTCTCTGCTGAACTTTCTTTTAGCTCTGCACATTGAATATCTGTCAAAAGTCTCATTTCGTCAAGTATATTTGTGGTTTCCTTTCAGCTTTCTCTTTCTCTGAGTTCATAGGGCCCCCCAAAGCCATCTGAATGTTTTGGTTTTTATTTCTTTGTCTTGTTTATGTCTGAGCACATGAATTCATGTGAGCCCAAAGCTCAGAGAATACACGTGAGGTGTAACCAAGCTCTCCTAAGGTGGCTCCAAGGCCCTGTGTTGATGCTGAGGGGTCTTGAAACAGTTAGAAGACATGGTCAGTGAATATTTGGGTGTACAGATTGGGAGCTCATGAAAACATTTGTGTGAGGCTGCAAAGAAAATGCAGATATTCTATGAAATTCCAGGGGGGAAAAGTAGTGAGTTTTTTAAAGGGAAAACTCCAGCACCCACAGCTCCCCCTACACCTCTCTCTTCTGTGTGTTGGGTGCTTCCCTGGGATAACTCATTACTGTCCTCCAGGGCTCTGAGTTGCCTTCCTAAACTAAGGTAAGGAAAATTCCATTTTCTTTCAGTCCAGCTGGTACAAACCTAAATTTTCAAAAGGAATATTTACAGTAATTTTAAGACAAAGTGCATAGAAATGAAATACAGACTACAAATGTATCCTCTGACAACTAGAATCTAGCCATAAATGGGCTTCACTGAGACTATTGAGTACCTATCCCAATGCATTCTAAGCAGTAACTCAACAAAGGAAGTTGTTTGCCCATCATGGGACATTCGGCAATGTCTGAAAACATTTTTGATTATCACGACTACAGGTGGGAATGTTATTGGCATATAGTGGGTAGAGACCAGAGATGCTAAATACCCTATACTGGACAGCCCCCTATAAGAAGGAATTATCCATCCCCAAATGTCAACAGGGCTGAGGCTGGGCAATCCTGGTCCAGGTAGATGAGTGAGAAGAGTGAGATCCAAGCATGCTGTTTGGCCTTCCAGGCCAGAGTGACTTGGGTTGGTACTCTGCCATACTGCGGATCCCGGAGCGGCAGCAGTGAGTGGGCCTGAAGAGAGATCTTAATTCTAGGACCCTCCCCAACATGTGGACACAACTTTTTGCTAAGATGAACCCCACCACAGAGGCCTGTGAGGGTAGGTCCATATTTATCACGGAGCGGTACCCCCTCCCTTTCTGACCCTCAGGCGGCCTTCCTGTGCCTGTCCAAACAGGGAAGTTTTCTTTGACTTCAGGAGTGGATACCTTATCTCTTTACTTTAGCAGAGCTCAGCTTCTGCCACTGGCTTTGCCCTTGGAGTGTCTGTGTGAGAACAAAGCTTGAATTTTACTCCACCTGACAAACACCAGCTGTCTAGCCTGGAGGCCTCTCTATCTCTTACCACACTGAGAACTCTGCCAAAGGTCAGAATCAATATTAAAATCTGTTCTAATTAAATGTAACCATATCTTTTCAGCCTGACAACCAAATTCTTACATCCTTTGGGTGGAAAGTGCAACTCATAACTTTCTGTGCAGAGAAAATAAACCATTGATTAAAACTTCACTAACTTAGGGAGCTGGCTTTCTTTACCTCTCCTGTTCTCTTTGATTACTTAGATGCCTGTAAGAGAAAAACATTGCAGATTTCCATCACTAGTTTTTAAGTGAAATAATGTAAAAGTTCCCTTAAAGAGGTCACTAGCAAGTATTTATTAGATACCTACTCAATGCCTAATATTCTGCAAGAAACTATAGAGGATTTTTTAAAGTATCATCTTCACTAGATTTATATTAGTGTTTTGTCTTCAACCCATATTGGAGTCCCTCTCAAGAAGCAACTACATGAAATTGAAAAATGTTGTGAATCACAGAAAGTTTTTGGTATGGTTCCTCTTTTCTGCTAATGAGATTTAAGCTTTTTCTTTAAGCTATAGCTGCCAGGAAACTCAGCAAAATTTAAATCATATGAACAGTGTCCTTTGTCTTACATCTATTTATAGTTCCCTTTTCTGTTATTGAAATTGATTTCAAGTTATGTGTAAAAAGAGGGAAGCATGGGAAGAAGGAGGAATCAAGAGTTAGAAAAAATATTTATGCACTTAAAGGTACATGAATAAATGTACATGCAAAAATAACTGGAGAAGAGGTTGTGCCTTTTGAAAGTTGAGTGTCAGGAGGTGTCATATATTAATAGTTCATAAATACCAGTGCCATAGTATTTTAAAACATGAGAGAGGTTATTATAAGCTCTAACTCAGAGAAAATTTGGAATTAAAGGGCCACAGAGGAAACGTGTTTATTGGTAAGGAGGGAGGAAGATGGACTTTCCTTCTGAAAGTGACAGTCATGTTGACAGGTGTGTGAAGGACAGTGAGGAGGCTGGGTGAGATGAGAGATTCATACTGGGGCTGTATATGGAGAGATAGTAATAATTGATGAAAAGCCAGACCTGGATTTGACTCCTGGGTCAGGAAGATCCCTTAGAGCAGGGAATGGCAACCCACCCCAGCATTCTTGCCTGGGAAATCCCATGGACAGAGGAGCCTGGCAGGCTGCAGTCCATGGGGTCACAAAGAGTCGGACATGACTGAGTGAAGACTATGCTTTTCACTTTTTGTGCTTGAAAGCTGGGGAGACACGCCCCCACACTTTTAAAGCTGGCCTTACTTTGGGCTCTTTCTGCTATCCCACATTGTCTCTCAAGATTTCTTTTGACGGCAGGAAGCTGTTGGAGGTCTATGAGTTAGAAAGTGCTTTAGAAAGTGTAGCAGAGTAGGGTGGGTGTGCGTTGAAGGCGACTGTAGGGAGAGCATGTCTTGGCTGAGCTCTTTGTCTTGGCTTCTTCACTTCCAACATGGAAGAAATTTACATGATTCCCTGGACCCTGAAAAGCTATTATAATGCCCCTATGATAAAAACCACCAGATTAGGGCCTGCAGGTTTCCTTATCATCTTATCAAGTGGAGAAAGAATCATCCTGACATCACATCACACGGGCTGCTTGTCCCTTCGGTGTTCTCCATCAGCTCCCTCAGGCTGAAATCAGTCACCATATATCAAGCTGTGATGACAAAAAGGCGTATTGAGCAGGATGTAGTCAGCCAAATCAGGGACCCTGGACAAGAGACTCTAGCCGAGAGCCCGTGGCAGTGCCCTCCTTGCGATGAAGACTAGGATAAAGATTTCTGGGGAAAGACCAGCATCCCACTTGTGGGGCATAGCCAACTACCATGGCAACAGCATCCCTTTAAGCAACGTAGGGAACATAAGAGTAACCCGTGTGTTCCCACATCTCTGCTGTATGTTCTGCTATGAGAATCAATGCCAGACCCTAAAAGACTTACTACTTCTTGCCATGGAAGAAGGCATGCCAACTCCAGTATTCTTGCTTGTAGAATCCCATGGACAGAGGAGCCTGGCAGGCTATGGTGCATGGGGTCACAAAGAGTCGGACACGAGTAAAGTGACTTAGCATGCACTTTCGCCCACAATGCGTTCTTCACTTTCTTTTCTCCCAATCTAATTAAAGAAAGATAAATTGTCTGTGACTTTCAAAAAAAGAAAGTGTAGCACAGTGGGGATAAGCTGTGAAGAGATAGAACCAAAGAGTCTTTAATGGTAAAGAAGGAATGGAATTCATGACCAAGAGGAAAAAGAACTTGTTGTTTAGGAAGCACTCCCGTGGCCGCAGTATAGTTATAGTTCCTGCATTGAAAAGGTGAGATTAATATACAGAGTCCCTATTTAGCAGGATTAATAGCTTTCTAGGAAGTTATGAACATTCCACTTAAGTTATACCTGTGTGCTTTGAACTGTCTCACCTGACTCAGAGGACAGCTGGTTTCCATTCATTTATTACTTCATATTCAGAAGTCAGGAACATTAGATGTTAATGATATGGATTTCAGTTCAGTTCAGTTCAGTTCAGTCACTCAGTCATGTCCAACTCTTTGCGACCCCGTGAACCGCAGCATACCAGGCCTCCCTGTCCATCACCAACTTCTGGAGTCCACCCAAACCCATGTCCATCGAGTCGGTGATGCCATCCAACCATCTCATCCTCTGTCGTCCCCTTCTCCTCCTGCCCTCAATCTTTCCCAGCATTGGGGTCTTTCCCAATGAGTCAGCTATTTGCATCAGGTGGCCAAAGTATTGGAGTTTCAGGTTCAACATCAGTCCTTCCAATGAACACCCAGGCCTGATCTCCTTTAGGATGGACTGGTTGGAACTCCTTGCAGTCCAAGGGACTCTCAAGAGTCTCCTCCAACACCACAGTTCAAAAGCATCAATTTTCTGGCGCTCAGCTTTCTTCACAGTCCAACTCTCACATCCATACATGACCACTGGAAAAACCATAGCCTTGACTAGACGGACCTTTGTTGACAAAGTAATGTCTCTGCTTTTTAATATGCTGTCTAGGTTGGTCATAATTTTCCTTCCAAGGAGTAAGTGTCTTTTCATTTCACGGCTGCAATCACCATCTGCAGTGATTTTGGAGCCCAGAAAAATAAAGTCAGTCACTGTTGCCACTGTTTCCCCATCTATTTGCCATGAAGTGATGGGACCAGATGCCATATGGGTTTGCACTAAGATAAACAAAAACTTTTCTTAGGAGCTAACACTCCAATGTATTTAATGGAGGATTCTCTTAAGAAGTCAACTTTCCAGTTACAGAACGTGTGATTCCATATCATCACTAGTTTTCAGGAAAATGAAAGGTAGTGAAAGACTCCCTTTCCCACATTTTGGAGTTTTATGAATGAGTTTAAATACCATGGACTTAATGCTTGTGTGTACTCAGTTCAGTTCAACTGCTCAGTCTTGTCCGACTCTGTGATGCATTGACTGGAGCATGCCAGTCTTCCCTGTCCATCACCAACTTGTGGAGCTTGTTCGAACTCATGTCCACTGAGTCGGTGATGCCATCCAACTGTTTCATCTTCTATCATCCCCTTCTCCTCCCGCCTTCAATCTTTCCCAGCATCAGGGTCTTTTCAAATGAGTCAGTTCCTTGCATCAGGTGGCCAAAGTATTGGAGTTTCAGCTTCAGCACCAGTCCTTCCAATGAATATTTAGGACTGATCTCCTTTAGGATGGACTGGTTGGATTTCCTTGCAGTCCAGGGGACTCTCAAGAGTCTTCTCCAACACCACAGTTCAAAAGCATCAATTCTTCGGCGCTCAGCTTTCTTTATAGTCCAACTCTCACATCCATACATGACTACTGGAAAAACCATAGCCTTGACTAGATGGACCTTTGTTGGCAAAGTAATGTCTCTGCTTTTTTTTTTTTTAATATGCTGTCTAGGTTTGTCATAACTTTTCTTCCAAAGAGCAAGTGTCTTTTAATTTCATGACTGTAGTCACCATCTGCAGTGATTTTAGAGTCCAAGAAAATAAAGTCTGTCACTATTTCCATTGTTTCCCCATCTATTTGCCATGAAGTGATGGGACCAGATGCCATGATCTTAGTTTTTCTGAATGTTGAGTTTTAAGCCAGCTTTTTCACTCTCCTCTTTCACTTTCATCAAGAGGCTCTTTAGTTCCTTTTCAATTTCTGCCATAAGGGTGGTGTCATCTGCATATCTGAGGTTATTGATATTTCTCCCGGCAATCTTGATTCCTGCTTGTGCTTCATCAAGCCCAGCGTTTCTCATGATGTACTCTGCATAGAAGTTAAAAAGCAAGGTGACAATAGACAGCCTTGACATACTCCTTTCACTTTGGAACCAGTCTGTTGTTCCATGTCTGGTTCTAACTGTTGCTTCTTGACCTGCATACTGATTTCTAAAGAGGCAGGTAAGGTGGTCTGGTATTCCCATCTCTTGAAGAATTTTCCAGTTTGTTGTGATCCACACAGTCAAAGGCTTTAGCATAGTCAATGAAGCTAACATTAACATTTTCTGGAATTCTCTTGGTTTTTCAGTGATCCAACGGATGTTGGCAATTTGATCTCTGGTTCCTCTGCCTTTTCTAAATCCACCTTGAACATCTGGAAGTTCACGGCTCATGTACTGTTGAAGCCTAGCTTGGAGAATTTTGAGCATTACTTTGCTAGTGTGTGAGATGAGTGCAACTGTGTGGTTGTTTGAACATTCTTTGACATTGCCCTTCTTTGAGATTAGAAAGAAAACTGACTTTTTCCAGTCCTGTGGCCACTGCTGAGTTTTCCAAATTTGCTGGCATATTGAGTGCAGCACTTTCACAGAATCATCTTTTAGGATTTGAAACAGCCCAGCTGGAATTTTGTCACCTCCACTAGCCTTGTTTATAGTGATGCTTCCTAAGGCCCACTTGACTTTGCACTCCAGGAAGTCTGGCTCTAGGTAAGTGATCACACCATCATGGTTATCTGGGTCATGAAGATTTATTTTGCATAGTTCTTCTGTGTATTCTTGCCACCTCTTCTCAATGTCTTCTGCTTTTGTTATGTCCATACTGTTTCTGTCCTTTCTTGTGCCCATCTTTGAATGAAATGTTCCCTTGGTGTCTCTAATTTTCTTGAAGAGATCTCTAGTCTTTCCCATTCTATTGTTTTCCTCTATTTCTTTGCATTCATCACTAAGGAAGGCTTTCTTACCTCTCATTGCTGTTCTTTGGAACTCTGAATTCAGATGGATATATCTTTCCTTTTCACCTTTGCCTTCCACTTTTCTTCTTTTCTCATCTATTTGTAAGGCCTGCTTAGACAACCATTTTACCTTTCTGTATTTCTTTTTCTTGGGGATGGTACTGATCACTGTCTCCTGACAATGTTATGAACCTCCATCCGTAGTTCTTCAGGCACTCTATCAGATCAAATCCCTTGAATCTATTTGTGACTTCCATTATATAATTGTAAGGGATTTGATTTAGGTCATATCTGAATGGTCTAGTAGTTTTCTGTACTTTCTTCAATTAAGTCTGAATTTGGGCTAGACATACCCAGATCTATGCATATTACTCAATACAAAATATTTCCGAGGAAATATTGAATTGGGTACCAAGAAAAGAAAGTTAAGGCCCTTCAGCTCTGTTGGTAAAGAATCCGCCTGCAATGCAGGAGACCTGGGTTGGGAAGATCCCCTGGAGAAGGGAAAGGCTACCCACTCCAGTATTCTGGCCTGGAGAATTCCATGGAGAGTCCATGGGGTCACAAAGAGTTGGACATGACTGAGTGACTTCCACTTAATTAATGATAGCTTCTCTCCTAAAAAAAAAAAATAGAAACTTGACAATTTGTTGTTTTTATGACAAAGCTTCAAAAGACCTACTTTAGGTCAATAGAAATAAATTAGTTTTGAAACACTAAGATTAAAGATACTTTCATATTTTTTTAAAGCTTTAAGATACTCTGTCATATTGATGTTTACACAGTAGTGTATCAGCTTTTATTCAACATTGAATTCTTGCTTCATTGAGATAACATATTGTGTATAAGATGTTTCCTATGTCTCTTCTGGGTTCTGGAACTTATCTGGGACACAAAACCATGAGAAATTCCCAGTGAGCCCCAAGTTGTCCCAAAGCAGGGCTCATTGTGACCATGTCTCTTGATGGGTGGAAATCCTATGGGAAAGTGAAGCGGTCATGGCACACATACATGTGTGTGTGTGTGTATGTGTAAGTGTGTGTGTGTGTGTGAAAGAGAGAGAGACATTTGCAGTCTGCCACAGCAAACGTGGAGAATTCCTTAGGAAATAAAATGATGTCCCCCTTCTCATGGGTCTGCCCTCTGCTCCTTCTTACACGCAAACTCCTGTAGGAACCCTTTCTTGGTGCTCCCTTTCATGTTCTCTTCTCACCTTTTTACCAACAAACCCAGGCTGACTGCACAACCTGTTTTCTCACACAGATTCTTCATTGCCCATCCTTTTTGTAATCCTTGTGAACCATCCTCACGTATAGTTTCGCCCCTGCGCTACTGAAGCTGGCTAACTGGGACAGTTACTGTGACTGGGCAACTTGACGCAGTTGTTCCGACTGGTAGCCTCTTTCTTTTTTTTTTTCGGTAGCTTTCCTTTCAGCCTTCTAAATACTTTGGATTCTGCCTTGGTGTGTGCAAGGTTCACTTTGTTTGTGTGTTCCACAGAAGCTGATAACGTATTAGCTAAAGAGGTGAAAGGCTATACAAATACATGTTTGTCAAGCACTAGTCCTTGCCGGTGTTATGTTAAATACAGGTACAGACCAACACGTTGGTTCTGTTTTCCAGTTTTCTGTCTCATGTGTACGGCAGCTCATAGAAGGTGGGAGTCATGAAGCATTCTTCGTTGTATGTGATGGTGAAACACATATATTGTAAGGTATAATAGTAGGCTGCCAACTGTGTAGCTTCTACAAAAAAATACATTTGACATTCTGCTTGTATCAATACAAGTGCTGTATTTTATGTCTTTTCCTAACTTATATAAATCTGTAGAACTTAATACTATCCCTTGCAGTGATGTTTGCTTCTTCAATAAAAATTGAATGTAGGATGCATATCATTTTACTGGGCACACTTTGCATCTTTCTAGCACAATGCCAAGCCAAAGTGAATGACGCTTTAATTTTTAAGTGTGGGAAAAAAAATACGGGATAAGAGCTTTTATCTCTGCATTATAATCATACAGATTATTTTTTATCTCTTTATACTCTTCCTGCGTTTTCCAAATGACCTAACATACATAATTGTTTACATACACACACATATATGTGTTTGTATATATCTATATCTACATATATGTAAAAACATATATGTAGACAGGATATCATGCAGTACTGTGTCCTGCCTTCAAAAAGATTATGTGCCTTCTAAGAGGTCAGTCATCAGAAGCCCAGAAATATTAAGTGACTTATCTAGAATTATACAAGTAGGAAGTGATGGAGGAAGGACCAGAACCAAGATTTTTCTAGCTGCGAGTTTTGTACTTTTCCTGTTAAAATGAATATGACAGGTTGAGAGTGTGGCACCATCTTCTCTTCCATTAGTGTTCACGTACACTACCTACTTCACGTTAAATCTCTGGCCTTCCAGAACTTGAAACAAAGTGTGCGGCATCTTGCGTGTGCATCTACAGTCCTTAGTCAATTTTAAAATGTTTGTATTGTTTTTAATGTCTAAGAATGCCTTATACAGTAAAATGCATATATTAGACTTTCACAATAATGGCTTAAAGAAAATATAAGGAAACATTAACTGATTAATTCTGGATTGTGGGTTGGTATTTTTCTTCTTATTTCTTGTTTATATCTTCTATGCTTTTCTTTTTTTTTAGCCATGACTATTTCATAGTTTATCATTAATCAAAAACTGATTTCTTTATAAAAAGGAGGTTGATATTCCTGAGTCCATATTTTATTTCTCAAAAAAGGAGGAAGGTTTCTTTTCTTCATTGAGGACAAATATATACATATTCAAGGTAAATATCTAACATGATAATGCATTACTTAAAAATTTTTTTTAATATCACAGACTCCTTAAATCATCTTTTGAAATTTATGAACCTACCCTCAGAGAAATACAATTACACATAGAAACAAGACATTGTAAACACTTTTGGAGGCTCCCAGATCCCTGAATTTCATTCATGTAAACCCTCTTGGTGTTGCTCAAAGAAAGAGCTATGATTTTCATCTGAATACCTAGGATGTTTGTATGAAATGAAATTTCCCAAACCTCCTCCCAGACTTTCTGCATAAGAGGGATCAGCGGGTCCCAGGAATCTGCCTCTCTCACAAAACTGTCTTCCCTACCCTCCAAGC
Organism: Odocoileus hemionus; assembly: GCA_020976825.1. Classification (NCBI taxonomy): domain Eukaryota; kingdom Metazoa; phylum Chordata; class Mammalia; order Artiodactyla; family Cervidae; genus Odocoileus; species Odocoileus hemionus. The sequence goes on along the minus strand of JAJLRB010002470.1, from coordinate 5,267 downwards.
AAATAGAATGCACAGCAAATGTCAGAATCTCAGGGCCTAGGCATCTATAGATCTCATCTTAAGAATCCTAAGAATAACGAAAATGAAAAGCGATAGAGAATCCTAGTGCCAGTTCTTGAGATTAGGGATCTGAGCAGGAGTTTGTCAAGTAAGGGTGCACCCAGCTGAGGAAGGCGCAGAGCACGGCAAAAATAGGAACTAACCACAAGTCTGCCTGGAAACTGGAAAGAATCCAAGGCAGTTAGAAGGTCTCGTACTGAATCATGAGCCAGGCTATCAGAGTGGCATGCAGAAGTCACGAGGCTAAAAAATAATTATGCCACGCTTGGGCTTCTGTGGTTTAAGGAGAATAATTGATGTTTAAAGTAGCCTTGGTGACATACAGTTTTGTTTCTCATTGTGGGACTATAGGGGGATCCCATGAACAAGTATGGAATTAGTATTTCTCTAAAGAAAATTAGAGACATCACTTTTCCCCACAAAGGTCCATCTAGTCAAAGCTATGGTTTTTCCAGTAGTCATGTACAGATGTGACAGTTGGACCATAAAGAAGGTTGAGCGCCAAAGAATTGATGCTTTCAAACTGTGGTGTTGGAGAAGACTCTTGAGAGTCTCTTGGACAGCAAGGAGATCAAAACCAATCAATCCTAAAGGAAATAATTCCTGAATATTCATTTGAAGGACTGATGCTGAAGCTGAAACTCCAGTACTTTGGGCACCTGATGCAAAGAGCCAACTCATTGAAAAAGACCCTGGTGCTGGGAAAGATTGAGGGAAGAAGTAGAAGGGGGTGACAGAGGATGAGATGGTTGGATGGCATCACTGACTCAATGGACACGAGTTTGAGCAAACTCCAGGAGATAGTGAAGGACAGGGAAGCCTGGCATGTTGTAGTCCTAGGGGTTGCAAAGAGTCAGACACGGCTGAGTGAATGAACAACAAAGAAAAGGTAGGGATTCATGAGTCCTTCAAAAACTGTTCTGGAATTATTAAATGTTAACAGTAGGGGAAACCTTACTAATAATCTCTGCCAACTTTCTTGTTTAAAAGAATAACATACTTTAAAGTTTATCAAAGCTTTGCTTAGTCATTTTCATCAGAGATAATACTTCTATGAGATATATAGGTATAGGTTTATCTAAGGCACATTTCCTTGTGTTAGATTGAGATAAAAATGAGAGTGTAGCTTGCCTCTGAGTCACACGCTGGCAGAGCTGAGTTTGCAAGCTGTTCTATTTCCAGACAATTTCTTAACTTATGCAATGCCCATCCCAGATAGGCCATACTTGAGTACTTATGCTTTAGGTTATGCAAATCTGTACGTAGCCTTTGCCCAAGTAATACACTCTTTACAAGCTAAGGAGTAAGAAAACGTATTTTTTAGATGTTATTTATTTATTTGTATTATGGAACAACTTTTAAGCATATACAAAAGTAGAGAGAATAACATAGCCATCATCTACATCATCTACATACCCATCACCTAGCTTCATCAATTACTAACATTTTGTTAGTCTTGTCCCATCCTCCTCTGCTCCTCCCTGGGCTGGAGCATTTTTTTTTCCTTTATTTTTATTAGTTGGAGGCTAGTTACTTTACAGTATTGTAGTGGTTTTTGCCATACATTGACATGAATCAGCCATGGATTTACATGTGGTTCCCCATCCTGAACCCCCCCTTCCCACCTCCCTCCCCATCCCATCCCTCTGGTCATCCCAGTGCACCAGCCCTGAGCATTTGTCTCGTGCATCCAACCTGGACGGGCGATCTGTTTCACACTTGATAATATACATGTTTCAATGCTGTTCTCTCAGAAACATCCCACCCTCGCCTTCTCCCATAGAGTCCAAAAGTCTGTTCTGTACATCTGTGTCTCTTTTTTCTGTCTTGCATATAGTGTTATCGTTACATCTTTCTAAATTCCATATATATGTGTTTAGTATACTGTATTGGTCTTTATCTCTCTGGCTTACTTCACTCTGTATAATGGGCTCCAGTTTCATCCATCTCATTAGAAACTGATTCAAATGAATTCTTTTAATGGCTGAGTAATATTCCATGGTGTATATGTACCACAGCTTCCTTATCCATTCGTCTGATGGGCATCTAGGTTGCTTCCATGTCCTGGCTATTATAAACAGTGCTGCGATGAACATTGGGGTGCACATGTCCTTTCAGTTCTGCCTTCCTCAGTGTGTATGCCCAGGAGTGGGATTGCTGGGTCATATGGCAGTTCTATTTCCAGTTTTTTAAGAAATCTCCACACTGTTCTCCATAGTGGCTGTACTAGTTTGCATTCCCACCAACAGTGTAAGAGGGTTTTCCTTTTCTCCCACACCCTCTCCAGCATTTATTGCTTGTAGACAAACAAAACAAAACAAAACAAAAAGAAGTTAGTAACACTGAAATCTGAGCCTCCTCTACCAGAGCAGAAATGCTTTTCATAGTTGCAGAAAACGTGACCTCACTGGGTTGAATTATATTTGTGGTGAATTAACTGGATATGGAACACCAGACTGTGTTCAAATTGAAAAGGATTACAACAAGGCAATCCTACTGTCACCTGTTTTTAACTTCTATGCATAGTATAATCATGTGAAATGTGGGGGCTGCATATGAAGCGCAAGCTGAAATCAAGGTTGCCTGGGAAAAAATACCAATAACCTCACATGTGCAGATGATACCACCCTAGTGGTAGAAAGCGAAGAGTACTAAAAAGAGCCTGTTGATGAAATGTGAAAGATGAGAGTGAAAAAGCTGGCTTAAAAACTCAACTAAGTTTTTTCAAAAAAACTTTCAAAACACTAAGATCATGGCATCCAGTCCTATCACTTCATGGCAAATAGAAGGGGAAAAAAATGGAAATAGTGACAAGACTTTTTTTCTTGCGCTCCAAAATCACTGCAGATGGTGACTACAGTCATGAAATCAAAAAGAGACGCTTACCTCCTTGGAAGGAATAGCTATGACAAAGACCTACACAGCATGTTAAAAAGACAGAGACATTACTGGTAACTTTGGTCCCAACAAAAAGTCCATCTACGGCAAAAAGTCTATGGTTTTTTTTTCCAGTGGTCAGAGTATAGAATTGTGGAGGGGTTCTGGACCATAGTAAGAAGGCTGAGCACTTATGAAATTGATGCATTCAAATTATTGATGCTGGAGAAGACTCTTGAGAGTCCCTTGGACTGCAAGGATATCAAACCCTAGTCAATCCTAAAGGGACAAAACCAGTCCTGAATATTCCATTTGGTAAGGACTGATGCTGAAAGCTGAACTCACCAATACTTTGGTCCCATCTGATGGCAAAGAGCTTGACATTCATTGCAAAAGACCCTGATGTGGAAAGATTGAGGCAGGATGAGAAGGTGTGACAGAGACGAGATGGTTGTATGGCATCACTGACTCAATGGACATGAGTTTGAGCAAACTCCAGGAAATAGTGAATAGACAGGAAAGCCTGAAGTGTTGCAGTCCATGGGTCGCAAAGAGTCAGGCATGATTAGTGACTGAACAACAATAAGAGGTCCATTAGCCATAAGCAAGTGAAAGTTCGCATCCTGTAAATACTCTAATAACTTGTATATTAAACTGTTCTTATTTATGCATCCATTTATCTATTTAATAGTATTTATTGTCAATCAGGGTACTAAGTGCAGGCGATAAAGTGAGGATAAGACTGATATGCTTTCCAGCTTACAGAGCTTACAGGCTTACTGGGGAGTCAGCCATCAAACAGATTAAATACCCATATAATCATGAAATGAAATTTTCATTAAGTTCTATTAAGTGAACACAGTATTTTAATTTATACTTGGTGGTTAAAGACTCTCTTTAAGATGACACTGGGCTGAGATCTGAAGGGTATGTAAGTACCAGCTGAAGCTGGGTAACCAGGTTGTTCCCAAAGACGGGAGAGTGTGCTCAAAGACCTTCAAAGAACCCAAAGAAGAATCTGTGTGACTAAAGAGCTAAAAAACAGGAAGAAGTGTGTCAGTAGAAGACCAGGAGGGAAGCAGGTTCAGGCAGGAATCTTAAGGTAGTTCAGACTAGCTTGAAAATCCTACTATATAGGTGTTGCTGTGAATGATTGTTCTTACCTACCAGAGTGTGTTTTGGGAGGGTACACTTCAGCTGCCAGAGTGCTGTGTTTTCAGGGACATACTCTTTTACAACAACCTGTGATAAAACATTTTCAGCCAGGAATTCATTTTTAAAAGTTTGCCTTGGTTAGGCAAGTTCAGTAAATTGTTCCAAGCATTCAAATATTCCAGTTTTGAGTGGTATGAAAGGTAAGCTTTTATTTAGTTTCTATACAGTTAACTGGGCTTCCAGGTGGCACTAGTGGTAAAGAATTCGCCTACCAATGCAGCAGATATTTAAAGGGCACGGGTTCGATCCTTTAGTGGGGAAGATTCCCTGGAGGAGTGCATGACAACCCACTCCAGTATTCTTGTCTGAAAAATCCCATGGACAGAAGAGCCCGGAGGGGTCCGTACGGCCCTTTGGGTCGCAAAAAGTCCCGACATAACTGAAGCAACTTAGCAAGCATGCACAATATGGTTAACTCATATTTTTAAGCAATAACATTGCCCAATGTTTGTGCAGATTTGGGGTGTGAATATGATGTTTTCAGATGGTAAAAAAAATTTTACAGATGTGATTAATTTGGAAAACTCAGCATTGCCACAGGGCCAAAAAGGTCAGTTTTCATTCCAATCCAAAGAAAGGCAATGCCAAAGAATGTTCAAACTACTGCACAATTTCACTCATCTCACACGCTAGGCAAAATAATGCTCAAAATTCTCCAAGCCAGGCTTCAACAATATTTGTAGTGGTTTTTTGCCATACATTGACATGAATCAGCCATGGATTTACATGTGTTCCCATCTCCCGATCCCCCTCCCACCTCCCCCCCAATCCCCATCCCTCTGGGTCTTCCCAGTGCACCAGCCCTGAAGCACTTGTCTCATGCATCCAAACCTGGGGATGGTGATCTGTTTCACCCTTGATAATATACATGTTTCAATGCTATTCTCGTCAAAACATCCACACCTCAACCTTCTCCCACACAGAGTCCCAAAGTCTGTTCTGTACATCTGTGTCTCTTTTTCTGTTTTGCATATTGGGTTATCGTTACCATCTTTTTAAATTCCATATATATGTGTTATTAATATACTGTAAATTGGTCTTTATTTTCTGGCTTACTTCACTCTGTTATAATGGGCTCCAGTTTCATCCATTATTAGAACTGATTGTAAATGAAT